>JAASFY010001064.1:0-12594 GCA_023334035.1 Globisporangium okanoganense
CTGTGAAGCGGCTTTCGTGATGAGAGCAGCGAGCAAGAGTCGGACAATGAAGTGCAAGTTGAAGCGAGCAGCCTCAGCCTCGCCCTGGTGCCAGCCAAGTGCTCAGTTGCAGCAGCTAATCTGTCGAGCGGCGGTGCCACGCAGCGACACAGAAAAGGTAAAAAGCTAACTTTCTCTGATCGCTTTCCTGCAAATGCAGCAAAGAGGACAAACGGTGAGTGCGTGGAGTCTGGCTTGCAGTTGGTCTCCGAGTCCGTGACCGCGCTTGCAGACGCGATGAAGAGTACGATCAGCTACCAACCATTAGCAGCAGCTCACGGCCAAGATCAACTCCTCGACGCAATCAAAGAGCAAGCCCACGCAATTCACGAGCAGACAGTCCAGCTCAAACGACAGTCTGACAGCATTGAGACGCTTGTACGCGTGTTGCAAAGTAAGTTTGACTAGTTATATTTTCAAATATCATTCACATACAACAGTCGAGCAATGCTGTCGCGCTTCACTTTTGCAATTCGTCTAGCGACATCACTTGGCTCTCGGATCTGTTCTTGCTTGACATCCAAGTCACCGTCGGCTGCCATCCGATCGAGGCTTGTGTCATCACTGAGAGCCAATAGGAGATTGTGGAGCACGATGCAGCCGACAATCACCTGCGCTGCTTTCTCACTACTTTTTTCTGCAAAGACTACATTTATCGATCTAAATCTTCCTTTCAATCTGCCAAATGCACTCTCAACCACCATTCGCGTACTTGAGTGCAGGAAGTTGTAATTTCGCTGGGTGCTGGATAGTTGCTCGCTGCAGTCTGTTTGACTGTACGGGGTCATGAGCCATGGCTCCAGCACATAGCCAGCGTCTCCGACGAGGTGCCGCCCAGGTGGAACAATGGAGCGGATTGAGCGTCCCAGGACGGAAAACCCCCACATTTTTCAGTCAGACCACGACCTAGGTCTGATCTCGATTGACAGAAACCGACCTTCGCCGTCGACAACAGCTTGCGTATTGAGTGCTGGGAATCCCTTTCGACACTAGAAGCCCTCGTAGTTTGCAGAACGATGAATCGCGAAGAGCGTCCCGTCAATAGCGCCCACAACGCCAGGAAAGCCGCGCTTCTTGGCAAACAAGGCTTCAATTTCTTCCCACTCCTCTGGCGACCTTGGCAGTCGCACGGCCTTCTTGGCTACTGAGAGAAGAACGACCAGGAGCGTGGAGCAGATATCCATCGCCCAAGACTTCAAGACACCAAAGACAGCCGCAGTCTTTCGATAGCCCCCTTGCGAGCCCAAGTAGTACAGAAAGATCGCAATCTTCTTTGGGAAAGGGTGCTTGATGTGGTGGTGCGTATTGTAGTTCCCCATCGCGTTGCGAAAGACCACTGTGAGCTTGTAGAACGATGCTTGGCTGCACCGTAGGTTGTTGCGAAGTCACGCGTCGTACAGCGAGTTGTAGAGCATCGGCATGAACTCAATGACCATGACGGTTAGAATACTTGCGTCGTCATTGAGCGCAGTGGTGCTTACGGTGCAGGCGACCACTTGTGCCACCGCAAGCAATGCAAGGCGGCTTCGGGAGTCGCTTATTGTGCGCTGAAGAGATGGAGGCTGAACTTGTACTTGTTTATTTGCTTTGCTGTCAACTTGTTGCTGTGTGAAAGTGCTCGGTTGGAAAAGGTGCGCAGGACACGATGTGAGCGAGAGCGGCAGATGCAATTTGGTGCATAATCGGTGCGATCCTGTCTCGTTGGGATATATACTGGCCCGGAGCCAGGATATATCTCAACGGCAAATATCTGGACCTCGCAGATGCGGTCCCACTTTCAGTCCGCTAATTCAACCAATGAGAACACAGGATTGGGCGATCCGATCTGATAAAATTTGATCGAAAAAAGTCACGACCAGGCTCTAACGATGTCCTACTGATGGCACCACAGAATGATCCGATCGCGTATCCTGAACAAATCGGCGATCGCGTGGTCGACAAGGAGTTCATCGACCTCATGCAGCATGTACGAATTTAATCAGCTTGTGATCTCTCTCAATCTGGATTCTGATGCAGCGATTGCGTTTGCATCACACAGATCTTGGAGAAATACCCAGAGCAGCGCTACACGAGCCAGATGATCCGCGTACGGGTCGGTTGTCTGTCAATGAGATAAAGAAAATCATTTATTGAGCTTGGATTAATGAAGTTCTTTTTGCCTGTAGGCGCATCCCTGGGCGTGACGCGATTTCCAGACGTCGGCGATGAAGTGCGTGACGCAATCAGATGGGCGTCGGTCCACGACACGGGGCTGGCGGGCGTCGTCTCGGTCGAAAAGAGTCTGCGCCAAATCTTCTCACGGCGAGTGAGCTCGTGGCTTTGCTCTTCTTATGATAACATATCAGCATCAAAGCTAATTAATCTCTTTATGACCACGGATCGAAGGTCGTCTTCCTGGCTCTCGCTACTAATAGCGTGGCGATGGCCCCTCCGCCGCTGGTGAATGCTGGCTCGGACATCATCATCCAAGCGAGCCGATCAAGTTTCGAGTGACGAGCTGCTGTTAATATACAAGAACGCAATACGATTCCCAAACACACGAAAACGAAAGCCACCCACATGTTTCTATGACAGCTTCGGGGTTAGACTGCTAAGCCCACTTCTTGTCCGAGTGGCCGAGCCCCTTGTCGGGACTGATAAAGTCGCACACAATCTGCTTGAGCTCCTTGGATCCTGGGAACCGCCCCGCCGCCTTTCTTGACCAGAGCAGCTCCTTCTCGTCGTTCCTAACATCGCATGTGTTCTCATCGTAGACGTACACTTGAAAGACACCGCCCGTGCTCGAGTTTGGCGTGAGCTTCACGGAGCGTAGTTCGTTCTGGAACGTCGTGAGTATCTCCTGGCCGAGCCACACGGCGCGCAGCATCCAGCGGCAGCCCGTGCAGTACTTGATTTCGACCACGAAGGCCTCCTCGCGCTGGTCGCCGTCCGTCGGCTTGCGCTTACTCGCTTGTTTCTTCTGCTGCACTTCTGCCACTGCCTTTGACTTTGCGGCTCGTGCACTGCGAGCGTCCGAGTACAGCGGCTATTGAGCTGCTGCAAAGCCACGGCCGCGGTCACGACCGCAAGCGCCTGGAGTGCACTCGACGAAGCCATGCTCGATCGATTTGATCGCAATTTGCTGATCTTGATACAATACCGGTATACCGGAAAACTATGGACATTTTAGACCATAAACTCGAAGATCTGTTTGTTTTGTCTATAAATACGCAATCAATCTGACATTTTCTGAGATATACCTGATACTCTGAGTCACGTCAGGCTCACGTCAATTCGTGCGAACTTGATAGTTTTGATACATTTCGGCTTTTCAAATCAAAATGACGTAGTCGTACTTTATAGACTTTTTATTTGAAAAACTGAAATTTATCAAAACTATCAAGTTCGCACGAATTGACGTGAAAGTTGGTCGGCTGTTTTGGTCGGTCGGATCATAATCATTTTGATATTTTGACACATTGTCGATATATATCTTGTAATATTGTCAAAAAGTTGTCGTCATCTTCTTTAACATCTCGCTTTCAAATTCTTCTTCAAAGAAACTCAACGCGCGCACCATGGCGTCGAAGGCGCCGACGCCCCATGATGCGGAGTCGCTGCTGCTGGTACTGAACGAAGCGTCCTCGCGCGTGCTGTTGCAGTTGGGCGATCCGCTCACGCAGTCGCAGCTTCTCCTGTAAACCGCAGTGCCGGTGCTGAGTCTGCACTTGGCCGCAGAGCGAGACTCGCCTCATGACGTGACAGACGAACAGCATCCAGAGGCCCTGCGCGCGCTCGCGGATCTGGCTATTCACTCGCAGCGGCTGAGCGCGTTTCCGAAGCTCAAAGCCAAGCTCTGGAAGAAACTCGCCCCCACCAGTGTCTTCATTCGCAGCGTCCGTGAGGTCAGCTTGGTGGGGCTAGCGCGAGCCGATACCCCGAGTCTCCTGGTATGTGTAGGCTCCGAGCTCCGAGCAGCAGACGGAATGAGCAGCAGCAGCAGCCTCCTGGACGATCTGCACAGCTTCCTGACATCCCATCATGACGTGATGACCGGTCAATCTCAAGACACTATAACGAACGACAGTGTTCCACGATTTGTGACTGGAAGTCCACAGTTTAAGAAGATCTCGTGCGGACTCTCGTTCGCGCACTGCCAGCTCAACGCCGAGACGCTGTTGCGCATCGAGAGCCTTCTCGACCGCGTCTTCGCAGACCCGAACCGCCAGTTTGACGTCGACGTGCTGGACCTGAGTGGCAACGCGATGGGGATGCCAGAGCTGGAGGTTGTGTTGAGTATGGCGAAAAAAATCAAGAACGACGTGTACGGCAGCATCAGAGAGCTGCGACTGAATAATGTGACTTGTGGCCCGATGAAGGAGACCCCACATGCATTCTTCCAGATCGTCAGGACGGTGCTCGATGCCAACAATGTGCGAGTGTCGCGCTCCAGTTCTGCCAGGTCTCGTTCGTGGAACCCAAGCGCTCCACACCGCCATCACTCGGAGACTTCGAGCCAGTCGTCATCGAACCTCAAGTCTGTCTCCTGGAATGGAAATCGCCTATGTCTAAAGTACTTTGCCGCCGTGGGCTCAGCACTGCGCTACGGGAGTCCCAACGTTGAAGAGCTGCTCTCGAGCCTTGATGTGCAAGCGGACGACTCGCTGGAAATGAAGCAGGAGTGCTGGCGCTGGGCCGCGTTTGGACTCTTCTATCCTCGGCTTGCGTGGTTCGGTGGTGACAGTGGCGGTAGCGTGTGCGAGCTGCGCGGCCTGGGTCGTCTGGAGCTGAGTGCGGACGTGCTGGAGACGATCGAGAAGACGCTGCGTGATCCAGTGGCTGAGCTCGTGTACGGCGGTCGGGCTTCTTCAGCTGGCACTACTGCTACTGCTACTACAAGGACCACTGCAAAGAATAGCGAATCTGTGCGTCAACTGATGGTGTGCGCTGTGAAAAGTGGTGCGATGATCGACTTCGCGGGCCAGCGAGGTGACTCGCAATCGCAATCGGATCAGATGATGAATTGTGACGAGCGCGTAGAGCTGGAGGCTTTGTGCGAAAGAGTTGACGGGTCAGTCTGCGTGGCCGTACCTGGCGTTGGTCTTGGCTGGGTGCAACGTGAAGACGTGGATCGAATTGACCGAGCGCTGTTCAACAACATGCGCAGCGCAAATGTTGGTCGCTATGATCTGGCACCAACATGTCCGATGTCGCTCGACAGTCTTGCAAGGCTTGAATCTGTATTTAAAGTCATCGGTCCGCAGTTCCGGTCTCTCAATATCGCTTCCAGCAGCAGTTTTCTCGAGTACGGAGGCGACTTCCTTGGGCTCTTCGTCAAGTATTGCACCCATCTCCAGCATTTGGACACAAGAGACAGTCCGATCAGACCGAATGAGACTGAATCACTGCTGAATGCGGTCAGAGGGAAGCTGGGCGACCGCCTTCTGTCTTTAGATATCGGTTCATGCATGCTTGAAGACTTTCTCGCGGAGCTCTGCGGCGTCTTATCTGCGAGAGAGAAGGTCCCAGCCCTGCAAGAGCTTCGGCTGGCTGGTTCGGACATGGACCTCTTGGACAACTGCATTTCAAGCGTGCACGGTCTTTTGAGCGTCAATTCCGTGATTCGAATCGTGGAGCTGAATGAGCCAAGCCTATGGGATGCGATGTCAACCAGAGGGGGATTGTATGCCAAGGACCTTCGACGACTGGAGGAAACCTTTGAAGGCCAACTGCTGCAACTGTATTTGCCGTCCAAGTCGAAGCTGGCGCTACTGAGTGTCTTCGCCAGACTAGAGCCAGGAGGTGATCACGTCAGCACGCGAAAAGAGGCCTTAGATCGGTGGGTGCTGCAGCAAATTTTCGCATTTGCGGCTGAAGAATTGCGTCGCAGGATCCACTGGCATGGCAAGGATCTTGAATACTTCACGCTTCGTCGTATCCCACCAACACTCCAGCGACGGTGGCTAGGATCGCGAGGATGGCTGTCGCTGCAACCGAAGCCAGCCAGCCTATCCACGTATGTTGGATTCATTTGGGAGATGCATCATTTTGAGCATGGGCGATCGAACCTGTGCTTCTTTGACAATATTGAAAATTACATTGGCGAGGTTTCATCAACTGACTCTTTTGCTTGAAGGTGTGGATGTGGCGCTCGTTGAGCTAGTAACCCAATGCAACGCCGTGCCTCAAAATCCGGCGATGTGCGAGCTCCGGTCCTGCAAACTCGAAGATCAACGACAGCACCAGACTATCGACGTCGCCTTGAGCCACAGCGAGGTAACCACCGGTGGCGTTTATAATCTCTCAACTTTACAGGTTGGCGCTAGGATTCTCAAATCCCGGAGGTTATCTTTTAACCCCACCTGGGCTGTTTCATTCGTGTGGTATTCATAGAAATGAGCGATTAAAAGCTGTGCGAATCGTTATTCTGTCTCTGCTGGAAGTATTCCTGGCTCTGATCTGATCCATTCACTCGGACAACCAGCCAGAGCAGCAGCGATACGACAGCAGCACTCTCCTATTAGTTCTCGTCTCTCGAGAGCTCACGCGTGGTGCTCAGCCACGTCGACAGCAGAGTGATGCTCAAGTTTAATCTCGTGCACCCGAGTCCAGGCGTCCAGTTCGTGCGAAGTGGCGGCTATGGTGGCGAGAGCGAGAGTCGCATCTCCGCGAGAAGCTCTGGTCGGCAGGCCGTTCTTCCGATGGATCTGATTCTGACGAAACGCGTGCGCCTTGTGTGCTGGACGATCATCGTCGGTGTCCAGCTCTTCCATGTCGCATCGCTGAGCTGCCTGGCGTTCATGTACTCGCAGCTCGATGTGCGCGACTCGCTGCTCTGGCTCTTCTCGACTGTGTACCTCTTCTCGACAGCAAACGCGTTTCTGGAGAACTTCTACGTGCTCATCGCTGTGAGTTACGCGTTCTTCGCGCTCATTTTAGGTATCATGCTGCTCGAGATGCTCTTCTACTCGTGTCGCTATCGCGAACTGGCGTACGGGAAGAAACAGCGATCGCAAGGCAGACCCATACCTTCACGCGGATGCTGTGCGCGACCGATCGAGTTTCTGAATCGCCTGCTGAGCTCCTGGAATCGACGGTTCGGCATTCGCGGCCGCTACTTCGCCTTCGGTCTGATGGCTCAAGAGGCCGTTGAGATCGCTCTTCAGACCTCGCAGGCCCACGCGTCGAGCAAGTTTGTGAGCAACCTCGCGATAAACCAGAGCTACGGCCTGCTCATCTGCGCGAACTGCCTCTCAACCATCCTCGTGCACCGGTGGCTTCACGAAGACTCGATTTTCTCGCGTCTCGTGTGCATTCTCATCGACCTCGTGCTCGAATTTGTGTGGGGCGTCATGCTCCCGCTCGTGCTTTTCTACCCGCGCCTTGTCGAGTACTATTCTGAAGCCAGTGGAGAGACCTTCACCACTTCGGTGGAGCTCATTCGCGAAGAGATCGAACATCTGCTGATCCTGTCGCTGAAGAGTTACGTGTGGAGCTTCTTCCCGTTCTTCAGTACCGTGTGGAACATCATCAAACTCAGAAGACTGCTAGCACAGATCATCCCACTTGATGCAGCTACGGCAACGCTCAAGGTGCTCGCGCAAAGAAGGCAGACCGCGCTGGTTCTCAATTGGGAGAGGCAGTTCACGCTCGCGAAGTTCCTGCCAAGAGTGCACCACTACTTCAACCGCGCGGTCTTTCTGTATGGGCTCTTCATTCTGGGTGTGTCCATCCATGCATCTGGAGTGTTTCACCACCGCGAAGACACGCCGTTCCTGTGTGTCCACCAGGTGTATCCGTGGTTCGCGAGTCGCAAGTCGTGCTCCATGCGACAGATCGACTGCGCAGAAGCCTCGATAAGTGGGACGAGTGATGAGATCACGGCGGCAATGGAGTTCTTCAACGAAGATTCATTGACCAACTTGGCGATTCAGAGCTGCCCCGAGCTCGAAATCCCGCCTGCGCTGCAGCGATTCACGCACCTGCGGATCTTGCTGGTGGTTGACTCAGTCGTGAAAGATTGGCCCGCAAATGCGTCAGTGGAGCCGCTCCCTGCGCTCGTGACACTGAAATTGTACTCACTTCAGTTCGAAAAGGTACCGCTTGGCATTCTCCACCAGCCAAAGTCCATGGAATGGATCAGCGTCCTGAAAACGGACATCCATCAGCTTGCACCGCACATCGGGTCGGGTTGGAGTACAGTCAAGTACTTCTATTGCGACAGCTGTGGACTGGCGTCGATTCCTGAATTCATGTACAGCATGACCAACTTGCTCGAGCTGTCAGCGTGCAACAACAACATCGCGAGTCTTCCTGAGGATTTCTTCACGGGGCGGCCGCTGACGATTCTCTTTTTCGACGGCAACCCTCTCCAAAGCCTCCCCAGAACGCTGTGGCAGCCGAGTCTCTTTGACTTGTACATCCAAAGCACCGACGTCTCCGAGTTGGCTGGGTGGGACGACACTGGGCTGAAGGCAAGCCTCGCTATTCACGCGTACAAGTCACCTATATGCATAGAAAGTCACGTGGTGGAGAAATTCGCCAGCATCTCCGACAAGATCGTATGCAAAGACGAGATGCTTGTATTTGGGTGATTTAGGTGTCTTAAATGTGCTTGATAGAAAAATGGCGCTGTCATCGCACTGATGAAATAGCCACTTTGCTCATGTTCATACATGCAGCCCACAAGAGAGCCTAGGGTTCATTTCAAGTCACACGAGACCACGACTATCAAAAAATGCCGATCTGACCAACTACAGTATCTCAGCACTTGCCTCTTCTTGCGCTAGCTCGTGGAGTTTGTCGACAACAAACGCAATCTTGACCCGCTGCTTAGATTCGTGCTTGGTCATGAGCTCAATGAGGTTCCACTGAGTGGGTCTCATGCCGGCAGGGTGCGCAGGCAGGCGGCCCTTTTTCACCTGAAGCTTGACCATGGTGGGGTTCATGTTCCGTCCCCATGTGATGTCACCAGTTACGACCTCCAAGATGCACATGGCGAGCGAGTAGATCTCGGATGTGAACGCTGGTCGTCCCCCCGCAAGGTACTCTGGAGATTTCCAGTGCAGCGCACCCATTCGCTTCGCGTCGACCTGGATCTCTGCAACATCTAGAATGAAACTCAAGCCAAAGTCGATCAGCTTCGATCGTCCGTTAGCTCCGATGAGGATGTTGTCGCACTTGAGATCGTTGTGAATCACTTTGAGGCCGTGCAGGTATTCCAGTCCCAGCGCAGTCTCGTACAGTTTCTGGCAAGTCTTGTTGCTGTTCGTGGGCCGTTTGAGGAAATCTGGCAAGCTCCCGCACGACGCATACTCGCACACAAAGTAGCGCTTGCCCACATGGCTGGCGCCATAGAGCTTCACGATGTGCGGGTGGTTGAGTTGGTGCCAGACGTTGACTTCGTGGAGAAAGAGTCGAGTGCCCGACTTGCCGCGGTCCTCCTCGTAACCCATGAACTTGATGACGACTGGCGTGTCGAGCCACATTCCTTTGTAGACTGCTCCGAAAGCCCCTTCTCCGATCATGTCGGACTCATGGAAGATCAGCTCACTCAATGGGAGAAGCCACGGCTGGTCGCTTGAGCGAGCTGGACTCGGGCGAGCCTACTTCAATTGACGAGGTGTTGAAGTTGATCAACTTGATAGCGTCAAAACTTTCCTTCTCTTTGTGAACAGCGCCGTCCGTGGACTCGTCACTATCTTCTTCGCTGATCGTTTCAAACACCGACCTCCAACTGCGAAGCGAGTCTGACTCAGACACGAGCAGTAGATTCATCAAGCGATCCAGCTCCAAGCGGAAGAGGCGGTTTGAGTCTGCAATCTTTCGGCTTCTCGCGAATCGCGCCACAGAGATCTCTGATGCCGGTGTGCGCAAGTATCGTTGGAAGCGCGACAGCACATCGCAGTACTTTGTGACTTCGATATCACCTGCCGATTTCTGGGAGCTGAGCAATCGATTATATACTTTAGTGAGCTTGGTCAGCACTTGCTCCGCCATTTGTTGGGACTCTGAGAATCTGGCAACCGCCATCTGCATCGCTTGAAGAGTGCTCTCGATGGTTGCACCCAGCATGGGCATAACATAATTCTTCAGATCATAGTGAGGCAGCTCGGTTGGAGATGCCTGTCTATTACTGAGCTGGTTGCCAGCAAGAACCTCCAGCTGCTGCACGACATACGCAATCTTCACTCGTTCGTCTGGATCGAAGGCGCACATTTTCTTCAACATTTCCCACGTAGAAGGATTCAGATCCTTTGGTCGTGACGGGAGACGACCTCGTTTCACATCCATCATGATGTCGATGTAGTCGCTCTGTGGCCATGGGCTCTCGAGCGTTACAGCTTCTAGGATGGACATTCCGAGCGCGTAGATATCAAATGCGGACGACGAAGGATTGCCACGAATGAGCTCTGCGGATTTCCACGTCACGTTCTCAGTGCCATATACCTCTTCCTCTCCGAATCCGCCAATCTTCGCAGTCAAATCTGCTCCGATAAGGAAGTTGTCACATCGGAGGTCTCCGTGGGCGATGTTGCGTTGGTGCAAGTACTGGATTCCTCTTGCGATTTCGTGAAGCTTCACACACGTCAGCTGGCGATTTTCAGCTAAGCCCAAGAAGTGGCGCAATGAGCTGTGCAAGCAAAACTCGTAGACGAAGAAGGTGTGTTCACCAGTGTGGCAAGCACCGTAGAGCTTGGCCACGTTCGGGTGGCTCAGTGGGAACCACCGTGATGCGTTGGCTTCGAAATTGACCACCTTCATCCACGATGACGACACCATCACTTTTGTCTTTAACCACGTTCCGCTGGTTCTCGGCCTATGGACGCGCCCAAGATCGTCTTCTTGGCTTCGGTCGCCGACCCCGTCGTCCGAGATGTACCACTGTGGCAGAGGTGAGTTTTCGATGCTGGCTGCCTTTTGAAGCCGAGTCAGCACTTGCTCGATCGCAGCTATGTCTTCAGCGGCATACTGACCGGAACGATTCAATAGTTCGTAGCGAAGTCTTGTAACTGCGTCGATTTTGAGGTCACGTGTACCTCTCCAGTCGGCATCAGGGCTCAGACCAAGAAGAAGGGCATCGTCGTCTTGGAGAACCCCCTCAAATGCTTTCCGCTGCTGCTTCCAATCTCTGTCCCAGCAACTCTTCCAGTCCATGTGAGCCGGGTCAGCTGAATCGAACTCATTCAACGCCATGAAGTGATCGATTTCCTCATGGAAGTCTTGAACTCTTGCAGACACTGCACGGCTACCGGTAAATCGCAGCACTGGGCATGCCAATTGGCACTTGAGCAGCAGTTGGCAGAGGCGGAACAGGATAGTTGCGAATGAAATCAGAGTCGAAAGATCGACCTGAGCTGCTTGCATCTGCGTGCAGACTCGTTGCAGCCGCTTCACCACTCGCTCAAGCATCGGCTTGAACTCATTGGATGCGAGACACAGCGCTTCCATCGCCTCCAACGTGCCAGGAATGAGTGGGATTTCGTCTTCAGAGCCAATCGGATCAACTGAGCCGCCTTGCTTGACGAGCGCCTGGACGCCGGCAAAATAGTCGCATCTTGCTGCTGACACCAGCGGCGTTTCGCCATCGCGCCCTCGACTTGTTACTGACACCCCAGCTTCAATGAGCGATTTGAAAGTGCTGACATGCTGACCCAGACTGGTAAGCATGAGAGCTGTTTTGCGTATCACTGAGATTTGGTTCACGTTCGCACCACTTGCAATGAGCACGTCCACGATTTCCTTGTTGCCTTGCTTCGCAGCAAACATGATAGGGGTCCAGCCTTGATTATCGCTCGCGTTGATGGAAGCCGCCTTTCGAAGAAGGTATTGCACCATGTCCAGCATTCCAGTCGACACTGTCTGAACCACGCCAGAGAGAGGAGTCGCCCCGCTTTTGTCGCTTTCGTCAATGTTTGCGCCATGCTGGAGCAAGTAGCCGACCACCGCTTCGTCGTTTTTGAGCGCAGCATAGAACAAAGGCGTCCTGCCGTCATAGTCCTTCAGGTCGATGGACGCTTCCAAGTTGAGCAGGAAAGTCATCATGTCTACCATCCTTCATCAGCAGCAGCGAATAAAGCACTTTTCCCGCCCACGTCTCTCTCATCGACTGCCGCACCATTTTCCACCAGCAGTTGGACCATGCCGACGTTGCCCTCCGCAGCTCCGAGCGAGAGGCGTTTGACCGTTTGCGTCTTTCTCGTCAAGTCGAGCTCCATGCTGAATCAGAAGTTGCAGGGTCTCCACGTCTTCTTGGTGCGCTGCAAAGAAAACGGGCGTGCGACCGCGATCGTTTTTCGAGTCAGGTAATGCGCCACTGTCGAGCTCGAATCGAATCATGTCGGCGTAACCAGCCTGCACTGCGCAGACGAGAGCACACGTGCCTTCCACCAAATGGTTGACTTGAGCGCCTTGCTCAACCAGCCATTTCACCACGTGCAGTTGGTTTCGCTTCACTGCCCCGATCAATGCCGATTTCCAGACGACTTCGACTGTCGCGCCTTGCTTGTCTTCATCGTACGTAACTTCACGATCCTCGTCTTCTGTTGGTTCAGGTTCAGGTTCAGGTTCAGGTTC
>JAASFY010001065.1:0-12589 GCA_023334035.1 Globisporangium okanoganense
CATACCGACGGCCATGGCAACAGCACAGCCAAACTTTGCGAATTTCCCCCAGCTTCGATTTCTTGGAGCGGAAACGGCTGACAGCGTATCCCTCTTCGTGCGCGGCCGTGGCGACAGCAGATTCTGCATCTTTGAGGGTGCCATGCAGCGCCTCTTCTGGAGGAAGAAGCACCATTTCCCCTCTCTCAATGCTTGCCTGCGTCGCGCTCTCTCTCTCTTCGTGCTTCGCTTGTCACTGATACATTTATCTCGCCTTTGCGTCATCATAGGGGCTACTATTTGAGGGGGTGTCGGAATAGTAAAAAGGGGGTGTCGTTCTATCAATTCCCTTGAATAATTGGCCAATTAAGTTGCCTTCTCCTTTTTTGGGATACTGGCAGCATCCCAAATTTGTTGGCCATAATTGATGTGGTGCACACTAACTATATCTTAAACAAGGTGTCCTTGTTTCGGATCCCCAATGGTACCGTTACTAACGTTTAGGCCTCTTCAGGAGGTCACAGTCACAGTCACAAAATCCCCCTCCTCAACACTCACAAGAAGCACTTGAGCAGCATGCCACCAACCGCCGCTTGGCGCCAGGCGAGCAACGCGCGCACGGCCGTCGTGGTCGTCACGCTGCTCTTTGCCACCGTGCTGGCCATGCTTTCGTTCGAATGGAGTTTGCTGGACGCCACCACGCAGACGCAGACGCAGACGGCGTCGTGGCGCAGCAGCGGCAGCCCCACTGAGAAGAAGCTGCTGGACGAGAACGTCTTCACGGGCGAAGTGTCCGCAGCGGACCGATTGCACCTGAGTCTGCTGCAGAACGCGTGTCGCGACAATCTCGACTCGATCTTGCACTGGACGTTTGGCAAACCGGGCGTGGACCAGCTCAACATGGAGGCGAACCAGAAGACGGTCATCACGCGAGACGACCCGGACCTGCTGGCGAAATTGCGCCAGTGCCCAGACGTCGACTTGTTTGTGCCCTCGGGCGTCCGTGGCTACGGCTACTGCGAGGACGCCATCGTCTATGCAAAGTGTACGTGTAACGTTCTAGCTCTTATTGTATGTGGGGCTTTGGTTTCTAACCTGCTGCTTGCCATGCGTACTTAGTCCTCGAGTCGCGCTTGCTGCCTCTGTGGGCGATCGACACGCCACTCTTTGACCCCGAGCTCAACCGCACGGTCACGTACCACGAGCTCTGTCCCAAGACGCCGATCGTGATGATGAACCACTACTGGGACGGTGTGCCCACAGCCCCAGCGTTCCCAAAGGATAAGCCCGTGTACATGATGCCGAACATTGAAATGTACGAACTTAACGAGGAGCACTGGTGGAACGTTGATGTCGTGCTCTGCAAGTCGCAGACGTGCTACGACCGCGTGACCAAGTGGTACAAACAAGAGGGCAACAAGCGCAACACCAAGGTCTGGTACACGCGCCACACGACCTCGGACTTTGCGAACTTTGCCAAAACACACTTAGGCGCCGACGCCATCAAGCCCAAGGACTATGCAAACGTGCGCTTCACGCACACCGCTGGCGGCAGGTACGCCCGTTAGTAGCTGCTTGACGCTGACTGACTGCATCTGTTCTTGTGAAGATGGCCCACTAAGTGCGTTCTCGCTTGTCTTTATGTCTGTCTACTCGTATCAATAGCTCACAGAAGGGCACGATGCAGATGCTGGACTGCTGGCTCTCCCGTCCAGACTTCCCGCCGGTCGACTTTTACGTCGCCGCGAATGAATGGAAGAGCATCTTCGAGGCCAAGTACGCCGACCGCATCCGCGCGACGCCGAATATCAACCTCACGAACCACAACCTGGAGCCGCTCGCGTTTGGAAAAGTCATCGCCGACGCCTCGTTCTTCATCTGCACGAGTCGCATGGAGGGCTACGGCCACTACATCAACCAGGCACGCGCGTCCGGTGGCGTTATCATCACGACGGACGCCGCGCCCATGAACGAGCTCATCCGGGACACCAGCATGGGTGTCTTCGTGGCCACCGAGCGCGTGAGCGACCCCAACCAGTTCCTCGGCGGCTCCAACCGTGGTCCACTGGGTCTCAAAGGCGTCGAAGGCATGGTCGCGCAGTTCTCGAGCGAAGACGTCTGTCGCGCAATTGAACATGTGGTCTACAAGACGACCGTGAAGCAGCGCCAGGCCATGGCCACCAAGGCCCAACAGCAGTACCACATCGACACCAAGTTCTTCGCAAAGCAGATGCTTGAGCTGCGCCAGTTTGCCACCGGCCGCAAGCAAGGAGGGTCGCCTCCTTAAGTACTGGAGGAGCTAGCCACCCATGTATTTTGACATGCATGAATTTGTTGAAATTCGGTTGCCGGAATAACATGGTCATTAGAATCTCTTATTATGTGAGAATTGATTTTCAACTTTACACGTCCGTGTCTTCCTTGTGCTCACCCTTCGTGCTGTCTGCTGTATTAATAAATCCTATCATTTCTTCTTTTGGAGGATTTGTGCTGAGACCAAAGAGGAGCTTGATACAAAATATACAGTACTGTATCAGTTGAGTTTCAGAGTCACGTTCCAAATTGTTTTCAAGCAAAAAAAGACAAAAAACAATTTCAATTTGTTCGCAACACTTGATTTTCTAGCTAATCATTTTTGTCCCCTATCTCTTATCCGATGACCGATTATTCACCCCTCTCTATACCGTTTGAAAAAAGAAAGGAAATGCAAACTGGTGTGTCACTCACTCACTCTCAAACCCGGCAGCCACCATCACATCAACCGACGAAAGCAGGCGCGCTCGTGTCTCTCTCCATCTCCTGTCGCGCCCACACGTCCGCCGTGGTGTCCTCTCTGTGAGCAGCGTGTACCCAAGCGTCTGTGCATCATTTTGAGACCCCGCTCGCGCTCTGAAGTCTCCTGTCACGCCCACAACGTCCGTTGTAGTGTCGACTCACTTCAGTATGGCGCGGAAAGAGTTCCACGCGGTCTGGCACGACCAGGGTGCCATCGGCGCCTTCAAAACCGCGCTGCTCAGTCTCACGCGCTGGTCAGCGTACCAGATGGCCGTGGGCGTCGTGTCGCTCGGCGCACTGGCGCTGCTGCTCGAGTTTGTGCTCCTCGCGGGCAGCGGCGTTATGGTCGCCAACTACCTGCGGCTTGAGCGCGAGGAAGGCGCGGACCTGTACCCGGACGTGATCATGGCGTCTAAGCTCGCGCGCGATGTGGACGAACGGGACCTCGTGCATCTGAGTCTGCTGCACGAGGCGTGCTTGAACCACAATGACAGCATCATCCCGTGGACGTACGGGCTCGACGGCAAGGTCGCGTCGTCGTCGTCGTCCAGCGGGCTGCTCAATAGGGACGACCCGAACCTGATCGATAAAATTCGCCAGTGCCCCGACGTCGACCTCTTTCTGCCGGACCACATCCGCAGCCACGGCTACTGCGAAGACTCGATCGCGTACACGAAATGTAAGTCTGTGGGCATCTATTTATTTACATGTGTGTATATTATTTGTATTGGAGCTGAGTTGAGGCTCATAAAGTTGTTATTATTTATCGTTATGTGTTATATTACACAGTTTTGAAGACGCGCATGCTGCCCGCGTGGGCCGTGGAGATGAAGTACGTCGACAAGGCCACGGGCAAGACGCTGACGTACCACGACCTGTGTCCGAAGACGCCCATGATCTTCTTTAACCACTACTGGGACGGCATCCCGAACTCGCCCGACTGGCCGCTGGAAAAGCCGCTGTACCTCATGGCGAACATTGAGATGTACGAGCTCCAGGCCAAGCACTACTGGGGCGTCGACGCCGTGCTGTGCAAGACCGCGATCTGCGCGCGCCGCGTGCGTCTGTGGTACGAGCAAGAGGGCAACCCGCGCAACACCAAGGTCTTCTATACGCGTCACACGTCGTCCGATGTCGCGACGTTTGCGCGGCACCAGCTGGGCGCGGACGCCATTGGACGAAAGAATTTCTCCGACGTCTCGTTCGTCCACGCCGTGGGCACCAGGTACAACGCGGTGTGGATCTTATTGAGGCTGTAGCGATACTCGTGCTAATCATCTCGTTGCCTCACTTGTTTTACCTTGCTGCAGTGTTCAGAAGGGGACGGGACCGGTGCTGGATTGCTGGCTCAAACGGCCGGACTTTCCAAAGCTCACGATCTACATGCACCCGGATGTGTACACAGACAGCATGCGTGCAACGTTCGACGCGCGCATCCAGAAGAGCCAGGTGAAGATCGAGTTGGGCCGCATCGAGGCGAACGAATTTGGGAAAATCATCGCCGAGGCCTCGTTCTTCCTCTGCACGAGTCTCCACGAAGGCTACGGCCACTACATCAACCAGGCGCGCGCGAGCGGCGCGGTGATCGTGACGACCGACGTGCCGCCCATGAACGAGTTCCTCACGCCCGCCTCGGGCATCCTCGTGCACTCGACGCGGCGGATAGCCAAGGAGCAGCTCCTCGGCGGCGACTACATGGGTGAGTACGGCCTCAAGAACGTGCGCGGGCTCACGGCCAAGTTTGGCGGCCGCGACGTGTGCGAAGCCGTCGAGCGCGTGCTGAAGATGACGTCCGAGGAGCGCGAAGCCATGGCTATTCGCGCCAAGACGCAGTACTTTGTCGACATGAACTACTTTGCGCACAAGATGAACGAGCTGCGCGCCTACGCCCGCACGAACAAGGCCCATCTGCGCACGTCCTTAGAAGAGTAACGTTATGATCGACATATACGCACAAACATGACATGACAAGTGAATGCTCTCTATTGAATTAGAGGACGGGAATCGGCGTGTCAACTAGGCGTGGTCCGTGGAAGTGGGGGTGGTTGCTGGACAAGTGCTAGACATGTGTGCAGGTTGAGCTGCGAGTTTGAGACACGCCGTTGCTGAAGACTCGGCTCAACCAATCATCGACAGTGCCAACCAAACAACCGACGATGTTCCACCAAGCGAAATCATGTGGTTCTGCACTGCTGCTCAGTACTGGCAGTGTATTAGTACCCGTTCGCTTGTTGCAGTCGAAGAGCTCTTTTGGATCTGGAAGGTCGCGTTTTCGAGTTTTCAATCCTGTCTGAAGCTGAAGACCGAGACGTGTATCGACACTCGTCCACGATTTCTCGTCACGATTGGCGCTGTCATCTATCTATTGAACTATTACCGACATATTGCTGGCAGAAAGAAGACGAGAAGAGAGAGATCGTTGGAGTCAGTGGCTGATAACGAACGAGAAACGAACAAACGGTTTATTTGACCCAAAATAAGGTAAAACGTCCACTTTGCGTCCACGTCCGCATTTCCATAGTGAAATCCTGAGGTTTGCAGAAACTGGCCTTTCTGTACATTCCTTTTTTATTATTTTGGGTGAGAAGTTGCATCCCTCTCTTTTATTTTGGGTGCTCGTTGAAGCTGTTCTTGTTATGGTGGTCGTTCACATACTTCGGCTACGGTAAAACAAATTGACTTGGTCTCACTATGTCTCACTATGTGAAACCACAAAAAGCGCCCTCGGCAACCACTACAGTAGCATAGTGAAACTAAGTCAAGTGTTTTTCGTACCGTGGCCGCGATTGCTTTGCGGCCGGCAATGTTTTCAGTTGGGTGGGTTTTTGATGTTTCGCTTTGGGTCTTTGGAGACAACAAAAGAGACAATTGGCGTCATTCGCGTTTTCCAGCTCAAGCCCCAGCAGCCCAGCAGAAACCTCGAGATCTCAAGCGCTTCTCTGTCCCCGTAGCTAGTCAACGATAGCCAGCCTCCCACGAGTTCCTACTCACTATGAGCAGCTACGCACCCACGGGACGCAAGCCCATCTGGTACGACCCGGTCGTCGAGGTGGACCTGAGTCTCGACTCGGACGACTCGGACGACTCGGACGACTCGGACGTCGACGCCGGCCGCCGTCCTCCGTCTTCCCATCCGCCGCCACCACCACCCATGGCCCTGCTCCCAGGACAGCATCACCACCAGCCACTGCTACCACACCAGCGGCCGCGCATGTACCAGTTCCCTCCGCCGCCCAAGTCGCCGCCCAAATCCCCGCCACCGCCGCCTCAACCTCCTCTTCTTACCCCGACCCACACTCAGCCTCAGCCACCACACGCCGTTGCGGGTGCGAGGCCGCAGCCGTTCCGGATCTACCCAGGCAGCAGCATCATCTTCCAGCCAGATCCGAGCAGCAGCACGAGCAGCAGCGGCGAGGCAAGCGACTCGAGCGACACGGGCACAGACCCAGGCAGCGCCGAAAAGATCAACTCACTGCTCGCCGCGGCGACCGCCACGGGCAATATCAGTAGCAATTTCAATAATGGCAGTGAAGCTGTGGTGCCCAGCAGGATCCTCAAGCGGATGTCGAGCGTCACGCTCGTCGAGGACGACGCCGCGGGGGCCAACGGACGTCGCGTCAAGCCCGCGACGAGCAGCACGGGCGTCTCGACGACCACGTCAACGTCATCCGCGGCCGGCAGCGACAGCGAGGAGAAGAGCCCGATGCTCTACCGCCAGGAGAGCAGCACTACCATAGCTGACAACAAGGAGAACCGACGGCTTATCACCATCAGCAGTACCGCCACCAGTAGCAGTGAACGTCACCTCAGAAGCGACAAGGCCGGCTACGACACGGACGACGAACTCCGGTACATCCGCGAGGTGGAAGGTGGCGACAGTGGCGGCTCGCCGATCCCACTGAACCGCATGACGCAGGAGAAAGTGCATTACCCCCGCAAGCGGTCCGCGCCGTCGCCCGCGGCCGCTGGGATGCGTGGCCAGCAGCAGATCAGCGTTGGCGCCGCCGATTATTCCTGGAAACGACCGGGTGCTGTCACGAATCCGTCACCAACCGCCCGCCCGATGGGCTTCGCTACCAACCATGATGAGCCCAGCTTGCAGGGTGGTGCTGTGACGATCAAGCGAGAAGAAGGAGTGGCGTTTGTTGCTGCTATTAATGCTTTATATCCGCCTCAATATCCTGTAAAGGGCGCGCTTCAGAGCGGGACATTGCTTGTCTACCAGCCAACATGCCTCGACCACCACAACGACACGCACCAAGAGAACCGGCAGAGACTGGGCGTGCTATGTGGGCCCGAGGGCGTGCTTCACAAGGAACGCTACAAGGACCTTCGGTGGGCGAACCTGAACGAACTCAAGCCCGCGCGCCTGAACGACCTGCTGCGCGTCCACTCGTTCGAGTACATCCAGCACTTGGAGAAGGCCTGTGGGTTGCTGCCGGACCAGGACGAAGCCATATCGGTCGGCTCGCTCTTCACCACGGGGAGAGATACAGTCAAGGATCTCACATACAGCGACTGGCTCAAGGTATGTTGTTGTGTGTCAGGCTGGGGACATTTATATGGGTGGTTGGCTGAGGCTTAAATTGTCATTATTGTGTGTGTAGTCGGAGAAGGCGAAGACGTGCTATGCCATTGAGAACCCGCCGTCCGCGGGCAGCTTTGACATGGACTCGCCGATCTCCAAGAGCAGCTACCTGGCGGCGCGGCTCGCGGCAGGTGCGGTCTGCCACGCGATCGACAAGGTCGTGCGCCAAGAAACCAAGTACGTAGCTCTTTTGGTATAGCGATGGCCTGACGTTATCAAATAGGCTAATGGCTCCGATGACAACACAGAAACGCCTTTGTGGTGGTGCGTCCGCCTGGTCATCACGCTGGGCCGAACGGATGCGTCGAAGCCGACACGTTCCACCGTCGCCCCGAGATGTGCACGTGTGGCTTTTGTCTGTTAAACAACGTGGCGATCGGCGCGGCGTATGCGATGAGCACGTACTCGTCGCCGTATTACACACCAAGCGTAGCGACAACGACAATGGGCAAGCCGGCGGTGAACATTGAGCGCATTGCGATTGTGGACTTTGACATTCACCACGGCAACGGCACGGAGGACTGCATCCGCAACCTGGTGCCGCACAAGCAGAACTACCCGCTGCCGCCCAGCTGGTCCCCACTGCAGTTCTCCTCGTACAAGCCCTGGCGCGACGAGAAGGACTCGGAGAACGTGCTCTTCGCGTCGATCCACCTGTACGACGACGACAATTTCTATCCGTGCTCTGGTAGTGGACCCCACGGGTGCTCACCGGAGCTGCGCGACCACGCAAACATCATCAACATGCCGCTCGAGATGCTCGGACCAAAGTACCTGGACGAGCGGCTGAAGCTCTCGGCCAAGGCCAAGAAGCAGCTCATGGAGCAGGCGTCCAAGGTCTTTCGTGAGAACGTGACGGAGCGGCTGATCCCAGCGCTCAAGCAGTTCCAGCCGGACCTGATCATGCTCTCGGCCGGCTTTGACGGCCACGCTGACGATTTCTACTATTTTCTCAGCGAGGACGACTACGGATGGATCACTGAACAGATCGCCGGTGTTGCTGAAGAGTACGTGGCTTGTTGTTGTGGCTCTGGGTTTGTATGGGCTGAGAGATGGAGAGCTAACGTTGTTGTGTGAATGGTGCAGATGTTGTGACGGGCGTATCGTGTCGGTGCTCGAGGGCGGCTACAATGTCGTGCCGGACAAGTCGCAGCGGCCGACGACGAAGAAGAACGCGAAGAACTCGAACTTCCACCACGCGGCCAAGCTGCACAACCGCGAGCTCGACGAGGAGTTGCTTGGATACGGCTCGCTCGCGCGCTCGTGCGCGTCGCACGTCACGGCGCTGCAGCGAGCGGCAGCAACATAGCTGCTGGGGATCACAGAGTTTTACCATTAATCTATAAAATACCTCTTCGTTTTTGTATAGAGGAAATGTGAAATGATGAACCATTTTTTCAGCGGTTTTGTTTCAAGCAAACAATGGCGAGGAAATGTCGTAAATCTTATGATCGGTGAATTATCAATACTCATGATAGGACCTGATCTTATCATAATTGGATGTGCTATTTTCAAGTATAGAGTGTTTTGAGTCATATAATGATATATTTGTCGTATCCTGATACCTAAAATCAGCCTGATGAGATAAAACAATCGCTATTTCCCTTTGCAGTCGGTCGTTTCATCGGTGGTTTCTGTTTTTTTGACCTGTTATCTTTCCATCAAAGACTCTTGGGGGCTTTTTTGAAGCAGCGCGCTTTTGCATTTTTGGCTCACTTGGCAAACAGCAGCGTAGCAGAAAGACACCGACACATCCAAGCAAGGCGAGTCCAAGACAGCAGCAGTGGAGCCACGATGTCGGAGCGCAAGGCCGTGATCAAGAACGCCGACATGCACGAGGACATGCAGCAGGACGCCGTGGACTGCGCGTCGCAGGCGCTGGAGAAGTACAACATCGAGAAGGACATCGCGGCGTTCATCAAGAAGGAGTTCGACAAGAAGTACAACCCGACGTGGCACTGCATCGTCGGCCGCAACTTTGGCTCGTACGTGACCCACGAGACCAAGCACTTTATCTACTTCTACCTCGGCCAGGTCGCGATCCTGCTCTTCAAGTCCGGATAAGCGGCAACACGACTGCTGCAGCTGGAACGCAATGATTGGGAGGGGGAGGGCTCGGTCGCGCATAACGACAAGCGAGATCGCAGTCAAGAGCGTCGTGGCGGCCTGCTCCGAGGCTGCGGAATGCGGACAGCGGGCGGCTGCTACTGGTGGTGGTGCATCTTGGTGTATTTGAACAAGTAACGACGAAGACGAAGCGAGCAGAAGGGGGGACCACGACAGACGCAAGTACGAGCGAGAAGGCGGCGTGCTGCCATGGTATCCGCTCTCTATTTAAAACGAGTTTTAAATGCCCAAAAAGAGTTGCAAGGAAGACGAAGAACAACACGGCGGCGCATTATAACATCGACGTATTCTTGCAGCTTTCTCTCATCATTGCATTATGTGTACTTCTCTTATACAGGTACTTAGTTAACACTCTTGCGCTTATAGTGAGCGAGCGACGCGCGTCTGGTTATCCAGACGTTTCTCTTTCTTGCCCAGAACAGTCGAAAGTGTCGCGAGCAATGCGCGCCGACTGGTGGCATTCGCCGCATCTCGATTGCCACCAGCCAGCCCCAAGGGTGGTAGCAGCAGGGAGAGAGCGCCATCCACAGTCCCGTTCGCGCCCGCATCGAGTCCCAGCTCAGTTCAGCATCTGCGCCAAGCTGCGTGGACGATCAGTGCCGACTGTGCCAGCTCTTCCGCACCGTGTTCTCCGTGGACTTTATCCCGTGCTCAACGCCGATCACGCTGCCGCAGCCAGCCCCGATTGTGCCCGACCCTCCTCTCGTCATCCCTCCCGGCTTCCCCATGGCCGCCACTTCACCTGCGAGCTCTAACTCAGCAGCGTCTGCCTTAATTTGCAATGAATCGGCCACGAGTCCGCAGTCAAGTCGGGACCTCGACCTCGTCACTGATCTGGCGTGCAACGTCGATGCGGCAAGCCGACCAAGAGGCTGCACGAGCTCTTTCTGCCGCGAGTGCAAGCTCCGCAACGACGCCCAGCAGGTTGGTGAATACGACCCGTGCCCCTCGGTGGCAACTTCGGTGTGTTTTGACTCGGCGACCGCAGACCAGAAGGCTGCTCTCCTCGACGTGGTGACGGACCTGGCATGCAACGGCGACGCGGGTTCTCTGCAGCCACCCAACGGGTGTACGAGCAAATTGTGCCGCGTCTGCAAGCGCGCGGGCTCGACCTCGCTGGAGAACTATAGCTCGTGCTTATAAGCTTGTTTGTCCCCACGTGCTACGCTACGCCCCCAATAGTAGTTGCCTCTCCAGGAACGACTGGGACTATTGAGTCGTCGACGAACGAGATCCAGGACCATTTCATGATGGCGCTTGCCGAGCATTTGACACATCGATGTACCACTCAGCGGTGTATATTTATTTATTTGTTTACTTGTGAGATTGATTTCCTACATGAGGCTGCATTTCTCCTGGTCGTTCCCACTCGAGTTCCGTTGCGACCCATCACCTGCAGCAGCGGCCACAGCCACAGTAGCGTGGGCGCTCTCGGCGTGCTGGATGAGCGCGTTGATGTCGCTAAACACGGCGCGGCACTGCGGACACACCTCCCTCCCACTCGTAGTCGCCGTTAAATCGACCGGTCTCGCAGCAGCGGACCCACCGCGTGACGACGACGCGTCTGGATGCGCCTTGTTCACGTGGGCGATGAGTTGCGAGACGTACGCAAACTTCTTCTGGCACATCGGACACTCCTCCGAGTTGGTTGTGATTAAATTCGCCGACGCCGCACTCACAGACGCACCTGCCGCCTATAATAATAATAATAATATAAATGCGCATGTCAAGCCACAAAAGTGAGTATTGATGAGCTTAACAAGAACGAAATGGCTCGTTGCATGACGTACCTTTGCGTTTTGTACGATGGAGCTCATGGCAGACTTGGTGCCGCTGACGACGTTCGCAGCCGCTTTCTTGGCGTTCTGCTGCAGCTGTGCAGCGTCCAACGACGAGCCCGTTGCCGCTGCTGTCGAGCTCTTTCTATTGTTGTTGACCGTGTTGTTGCTGTTGCTGGTTGCTGCTGTGTTCCTTGTAAAGCCCCAGTGCTGCTGCTGCGAGCGCCGCTGCTGGGCGCGCACGCCTTCGCAGTCGTGGTCGCTCTCGAAGCGGTGCTTGAGACACACATTCTGCCGGCACTTGGTGCAGCTGAACTGGTTGGACGCCGTGAGGATCTCGCGACACTTGTCGGCACCGCAGCGCGGCTTCTTCTTCTTCGCTGGTGCGCCAGCAGCAGCCTGTCCGCCTGTACTACCACTGTTGCTTGCCTTGCCGTCCTTGGGCTCGCACTGGCCTCCGTGCACGTGGCGCTCCCACACGGCGTTCACGTCCTGCTCAGTCGTCCAATGGAGCAGCTGGTTGCAGAGCGGACACTCGATCACGCGCCGGTCCTTGCTGCCTGCCAGCGGGCACTCGTGTGCGTCGTACGTGCGGTGCGCGAGGCAGAAGACGCTGCGGCAGCAGTCGCACGTGAACGGTAGGAAGTCCACCTGGCTGCACGCGCCCACGGAGCAGTGCATGCCGACGTCCATCGTGATTTTTTCGGCGTCTTGTTAAAGAAATTTCTCTCTGCTGAAGTTCCAGAAATGAGCGTGAATCAAGGCTGGGAGAACAATCCTAGCTGAAACATGAGAACAGTCCAAGTTGAACCTGAACTTATGTGACCCACATATATGACGCATATGCATATATCACTTGAGCATAAGGTTGTTTGGCCCGATTTTCGCCTCTTTTATGTTTCCCACAATAATCTTGGACACTATTGACTTGACTTTGTATACTATGCTGTGCGAGATTTTTGGGTAAAACCATACATACGTTTTCCGCGATATGTCCGCAACCACAATATGTAGTTCTTGATTACGTGATACCTCGGTCTAGTGACTTTGGTAATTTTCTGGGGGGTTTTCGAGACGATTCTCGAAATGAAAAAGCTGGCGACCCGATCAAGAGGTGTGACAACCGGCCGAATACGATCCTAGTCGCTTATGTGCTCGCCTTCTACGACCCAACGCACTACAGTGGTTATCGCAATTAGTATCACTGCCATAATAGTGGCCCGTAGGGCTAGGTTTTCATGGTTCCAGTCACCTGTCAGATTTCATATTCATAGCCAATCATCGTTGGAGAACGCCGATTTTAGACACGTTTCAAGTGTGTTGATTAGCCAAAAATCGATAG
>JAASFY010001066.1:0-12588 GCA_023334035.1 Globisporangium okanoganense
AGCTGCGATTTCACCACAAGAGTGTTCTAATGACGTTCTCTAACATACTAAAAAATCTCGTCCGTAAACACAAAACTCGAAAAAAAATCCACATAATTCAATTTCTTTTTGCTGTCCTTAACTTTTTGACGTGCACTGTATTTTCTTTTTCAAACACGGTTCAAAACATTAGGATGGCCCAAAGGCAAATAGAGAGAATTGAAGGAAGCCATGGAGGAGATGGAGGAGATCTACTTCCGCATGCACGCGCAGCTGCTGCAGTGGTTCCAGCGTCTACTCTCTGCAAAGGTACTTGTGTGCGTATGTACATATACCATCTCTGTATATAACCACACACACACTCGCTCACTCTCTCGCTTATCGTGTGCACAAGTGCAGAGCCGCCTGCGCATTGAAGTGCTGCTCTTTGTGGTCGCGTCGCACCTGCTGCTGCTCTGCTGTCTTCTGCACGGGAGCTTCGTCGGTGATGGCCATGGCGACTGCCTGGCGCAGTACTTCCCAGTGCCGCCTGCTGCGCAGTACAGTACGGAGAACAACAGCAGGAGTAGAAATAGTGAGCCGCGGGTTTACAACCCGCGCTTGGTGCTACGCATCCAGGTTCGCATGTGCAATATCACATGCTGCGATGACAGTATCAACGTACTAACACTGGCGTATTGATGTGACTGTTATATATGCGTACAGGTTGTTCCTGACCAAACGGCGTGGCTCACCGACCAGCAACAACAGCCACAACATGAGGTCCAGTACCGTGACGCCACCAGCTCGTTCGTATACGTGGCGCAGAAGGCGCTGCTGTCGCTCATCGAGCTCCAGGATATATCATTGGCAGATACGACAGGACAGCGACAACAGTACCCGTATGGTGACAGCCTGCGCGTCGACACGCTCTTCATCCCGCGCAGCAGCCCGTGCTTTGCGCTCAAGTGGATTGGCGCCGACAACCCGCTCTGGACGCTCTTCCTCGACCACGCGCTCGGCTACGACACGATCCTGATGAACCACGTGGTGCGGCGATTCGGCGCCAAGGGATTTTTCTACCGCGAGTCTGTCAAAATTGCCTCGGATCTGCACTACGGCGGCGTGTTCAACCCCGATGAGGCAGCCAAGAGCGTGAGTGGTTTATTAAAATTGTTTTTTTAAAAAGTATTCGCGATGGGCACTAATATTTTACTGGTATGTGTCTATGTGGACGACCAGTGGCTGCTGTTCGTCGCGCTCAAGTTCAAAGTGATTCACACGATCCTGTTCCTCTTCTTCATCATCACGGCGCTCGTCGCGTTCGTGCTCATGGAGACCCAGAAGCGCATGCTCACCTTCACAGGTGCAGACCACTTGCTATTTATTATTCCCGGTGCTAACATGTCAACTACCATAGACTAACAGTACCTTATATCCGATTAACTGAATCGCCAGCTCTCTTCCAGAACCGCTCGCAGCTACAGATTCCGTTCGCGAACCTCGTGCTCGCGTACTTTGCGCAGTCGCTCATGTTCGTTCCCATCTTGGTATGTGAGACGCTAATTGTTCATCTTGAGTGTCCACCTTTAGTGGTCACTTTGTACGAGAGAGTGTCCAACTGAACTACATGGATATTTTTTATTTGTTTGTTTGTCACAAAATTCTCAGGTCGGGATGCTCTTCTTCCTCTTTGAGCTCTACAAGGACCACCTGCTCGCGTTCGCTATCATGACGCTCATGTGGGTCTGCGAGTCGTTCTCGGTCATCAGCGTGCGCTCGCGACTGGCGCAGACGTACTTCCCACCACTCTTCTTCTGCCTCTTCGCGCTCTTCCACCTCTACTTCTTTTCGTTCCCGTTCGGCTTCGCCTACGTCGTGCTCGTGACCGTGTCGGTGCTGCTGGTGCTACTCATGCTCTTCTTCTGGAACAATTTCGAGATCCCGGCGCTGAACCGCGGCGAGGTATCAGCGCTCACACCTCGAGAACCGTTCCTGCTCTCGTTCTAGCTGGTGAGAACCCACCCAAAAGGTGAGCTATGTATGCCTAACTGTTATTATTTATTCTGCTAGGATACTTTGTATATTGTTAAACTCTATGCAGGCGAGCTGCCGGTAATGCGAGCGTACCCTCCAAATGTACACGTGCGGTCCATCTCCTGCTCGATCGTGTCCAGGGTAACCAGGTCCGCGTCGAAGATTGCAAACAGGTTGACGGTCTCGTAATAGGTGGCGACGATCCAGAGCTTTTGTCCGCTGCTGGTGATGACGTGCGACTCAGCATCCTGATGCACCAGTCGATTCAGGAACTTTGAGCCATGCTGGGCCTCAGGAGCGGTGAATAAAGTCTCGCCTGGCGGTGGGAAGATGTGTGCGTCCTCGGACGAGATGTCTGCACCCGTATCCGAGCTTTTCTCGTGCAGGAAGAGCGTGTTCGGGTCGTCAGCGTCCAGCTTCACGGATGAAATCCAAGTCGGCAGGTCGGGATCATTGGATTTCGCATTTGTTTGCTTCTCGAATGGCTCGGAGCTCTGATAAGTCTGCTGAAATGTCGCGATCCGGTCGATGAAGAGCGAGAAAATGGCAGCGTGGGCCGCTCGCTGAGCCGCTGAAGCACTGAGCTCTTGGCCACCAGAGTCGCTGCCAATAAGACAACAGTGTTGCTGGAACCTTTCGCCAATGATGACGTCGCGCAACCGGTCGTGAACGACGAAGTAGCTCAGAAAGCGTGGCGGAGCTGACTGCTGTGTCTCGCCCGATGCTGAAGCGCTGACAGGCACCGACTCGCAGTTTTCGAGCCTCGCTCTCCGCATAGCGTCCTGGTATCCACCCAGCTGTGACGAAGCCAGAAGCGACAGTCGCTGGAGCGCTTGGATATCCAGATTTCGAATGAGCTCTTCGAAGATCAGCTTCTCCACGTTTTTCCCATCTTCGAGATCTTTTTGCACCAAGTACACGACCTGAAGCTGTTCAGGACAAGACAGCAATGGTGAGACGTCAGAACTACCCTGCAGATCGAAACCAGCAAAAGAAGAGAGTCAACACGCGGCCTTACATCATCGCGCTCGAG
Organism: Globisporangium okanoganense; assembly: GCA_023334035.1. Taxonomy (NCBI): domain Eukaryota; phylum Oomycota; class Peronosporomycetes; order Pythiales; family Pythiaceae; genus Globisporangium; species Globisporangium okanoganense. The sequence goes on from JAASFY010001066.1 coordinate 3,029, forward strand.
TATCAGCAGCGAGTGTCGCTTTGGGTAGAACCCATGCCGTGCAAAATGGAAGTCGTGGAGCTCAAAGGTGAGCACGCCAAACCCATCAAGAGCTACACAAAGAGCCCAATATATGAGCACAACGTCAGAGGCTAAAAAAAACAATGGTCGTCCATGCACGAAAGAAATCGTACTGTTCGTGCTGCTAGAGTTCGCCTGGGGAGAAAAAGCGCCTGGCTGAAGCAGCAGCCACTGGTTGATCAGGCGCATCAAGTCGGGGCGGATCGTCGAGAGCACCACTGAATTTCTATTCGACCAATCAATTACCCACGACAAGCAGCTTTCAGTCTCGATTGCAAGGCTCCTGCATGGAAATTTGCACACGTGACGCGCTACGAACTGGAAGCGAACGCAACGTCCCGCAACCACAGCCTACACGCAAGTATGACAGGCATGGAACAGGCTTACAGCTCAGTCGGGAAGCAGACAGCAGGCTACTAGTAGGCAGATTGAGAGCCCGATGCTCGTCTCACCCCGTCCAAGGACTCGTCATCACGCTTAGCAAGCAAGTCACAGACAGCGAGCTCCGCCTGTGATAGTGGGAACAAACCCAAGTCAAGACGACCAAAGTTAACCTCAAAGTCAGAGCTCTCAGGTGCCATCGGCCACACAACAAACAACGCACCAGGATGTCCAGCGGGTAGTTGACAACAGGCACGCGACCACTGAACGCAAACTGGAGGTGCGTCTCACCCGAGAGATCTTCTCATATCAAATACAAGGCCAGATGAGAGAACAAAATACCACACCAAGGCTGCGTAAAGTGGACAAACCTTGGCCGATGATGGCAAAGACAGTCGCGAAGAAGCCATCGAGGCGTTGTTGCAGGAGCAGCCCAGGCTCAGTTGTTGGACTGGTCCACTCGCTCAGCTTTGCGTCTGGGTACCCAAACAGACACAGCAGGAGGTCGCAGCTCGACCGCGTGTAGTACTAGAGCCACAGAAGGAGCCACATATTGAGCCACAGACTGATATCCACGAAACAAATAGACAGGTCTGCTGTTTGTACCTGGGCAATGGCGTTGGGCACGTCGAGAGCTGGCGGAAACACGAGCACGTAGAGCACTTCGCAGAGGTTCACGAAGCCCACGACCGCGTCATCATCACCAACTGTACTGTTCTTATCAGTAGGTACACTACTAGCATTGGGCCTGAAGTGCGCGCACTGGAGCGGTTCGCCGCAGACCGAGGACGTGGTCCCCACTGCGGCCGCGAGCACGCCACGCAGCTCGCGCCAGGAATACTGGGAACTGGTGGTGGTGCTGGCTGCTGACTGCTGGTGTTGCTGGTAGTGGTAGAGCTTGTTGTCTTCGCCCTCCTTCTCCGTCGTGTCCAGCAGTAGGAGCTCCATGCTGTCTGCTCCACGTTGTCTTTTTGATAGCCAAGGTGAAAAGCGGCTGCGGCTGTTCAAGATCCGGCATGACTGCTGATCCATAACGTTTTTGCTCGTATAAGCGGCTATCGGTTAATTGGACACATCCTAGAGTACAGTAGTTGTATCAAATCCGACTACCTAAATGCTGTGTATCACTAGCCCTAGGTTTGATCCAACAACGTGCGTCTCTTCATGACCGATTCTCCTTTGAGCCAGCCTCACAAAACAAGAGCATGGTGCTCTATCGCTACCAGGAAGAAGAGATCGAGTGGCGTGCTCCTCAGGACGCTCTCACACTCGACCTGAGCCTCCTGGAAGACGTCTTCCGGCGTCTCGCACGGCAACGCCATGCTGCCATTAGCCTCAAGGCCAGCGAGCGTGCTGTTTCGAGTCTCAACAACAACCAAATTCACAACCACGACTCTGAGCTCAGCAGATCCATAGAAACTCCAGCCACAGTAGCAGATCCAGTCCAGCCAAGCCCGTACTTCCACGCCGAGATGCTCTTTTCCAAGTCGGACGTGCTCGTGACATTAGAACAGTCCCAGGGCTTCCTCTCCAAGCGCAAGATGTTGCGCATGGTGCACACGAGTCTCGCCTGTGTCTCCTTCGAGAAAGAGGGCGCGAGCGTCCAGGGATTTGTACGCTTCCGGGTGAAAGAACGGACGATCTCCTTTGCGATGGCAAGGGACAAGCTGCTCCAACTCTTCAATAAGACCCAGCGCGCGATCGAATTCCAGGCCCAGGTCCAAAAATTCACGCAGCAGGCGCGCGCCAAGTCACTCTGGTGCGTTCGGGACCACAAGAGCATCTGCCAAAGGCCTTCGCAGTTCTACAAGGTTCACGTGCTCCCAGTCAAGCCAAAAATGCAGAAGCAGCTCGACGCGGAGCAGAGAGTTCTGGAGGCCGTCGCTGCGGCCGTGGTGAGCAATGCACTGCAACTGAGTCTCGACAAGATTGTGGCTCAATCGATTCGTCCAGTGACTGGTAGTGGGCGATCGGCGCGAGGTCGGACCCCAGACTCAGCCCAGGCTGGCGAGGATGGGGAAAGTAGTGAACCTGGTCTATCGAGGAACACTCGCCGAGGTCCTAGTAAACTAGCGCTCCGAGCCAAAGCGAAGCGCGAATCGGCAGAGATGGAGGCGAGACGTAAGCAATTGAGACTTGAGATCTTCTTGGCGCCCAGTCCTGAGACGTCCAAGCCGATGGGCCTGGATTCTCCGTCTTCACGCCAGTCGTCCAGGCAGCTGGAGCTCTCGAAAGCTGTAGAGAACAACGAGGGTGATGAAGGCCTAGAAGACGAAGAACAGGCTGATAGCCAGCTTGGTGAGACTTTTGAAGACCACATGATTGAAAACCACATGAGGAAGCCGACACGTGCCAGGCGCCTGCTGCTGCTGCTTGCGACCGTGGAGGCGAATGGGGACTCACGGATCGCAGAGCGCCTCGCAGCACAGAGGATCACAAACGCGGGCTTCCAGCGCGCATTGGATCAAGCCAAGAACCTTGGACTGGCGCGCGACGACCACTGGGGGATCGTGAAGATCTGGAAGACCGTGTACCGCAGCCACACGATGCAGTCTTTACAATCTGTCATGTCAAAGTAACAGAGCAATAGAGCAATAGCGTTATGGTCTATTACGTAGTATCACCTAACAGCGCTTTAATAGAGTTCGAGCTCGGCGTCCGGGTCGGTCGCGTAGGCGCCTTTGTGCCTGTTAAATAGTGTCTGGAGCTTGGTCACGTAGAGCGCGTGGTACTTGCTTACGTCGTCCTTGGTCGGCTGGGCGATCGTCGGCAGTTGCAGCGGCGTGCCCACGACCGTGATGAGGTCGACGTCGCTGCGTGGCATGAAGAAGCACCAGAGGCTGCCAAAGAATGCAGCCCCAGGCACCTTGAACTCGTTGAGCTTGAGTCGCAGCGTGAGAAAGTACGGGAACGACGTGTACGTGAGCTCCTCGCCAAACGTGTACGCCGGGTAGACCTTGTAGCCGTGCTGGAGCGCTAGTTTGATGAACCCAAAGCGCTTCTTGAGGTACACGCGGTGCTTGCCGCGCGCGTAGAGCGTGGCTTCTTCAAAGCCGCCGGGCACGAAGCCAATGTTCTGTCCGCTCTGCATGAGCTTCACGAACGTGTCCTTGCCCACGGCGTCGAACTCGAGCCACCGCAGCAGGTCGCGCAGCACGGGGAACCAGAAGAGGTTCTCGGCCACGAGCCACCGCGCGTCCGTCTCGGCGAACCGCAGGTGGTGCGCGCCGTTCACGGCCATGCCGCACGTGAGGATGCCGTGCGGGTGGAACGCGTACAGCGACTTGTCCTGGGCCGGGAGTGCTGGCGTAAAGTTGTACTTGAGCGTGGTGCCACCGTCGCTTTTCTCCTTGCTGGCGTCGTTGGTGGGCTGCTGCTGAACGTCGTCCTCAAAGATGCACGTGTTGAAGCGGAAGTACGGGTAGAAGCTGAAGCTCTTGCGCACAAAGTGGCGCGCGCGCATCCACGGCAGCGGCGGTGCGAGCCAGCGGTACGACTCGTAGAGCGCCATGAGCGCCACATGAACTCTGACGCTCGCCGGGATCGGCTCTGCGTTCGTGACCATTTTTACGGCCGAGACGAACGTGTAGACCCACATGAAGCCGAAGATCACGAGGCCGCAGACCCAGAAGAAGTAGATCCCGCCGAGCACGCACCGGCGGCGCACGGCGCCCACGAGCGACTGCGTGTGCGGCAGATCGCGCGTCGTGGGCCACTGCTCGTTGCGGCGCGGCGCCATGGCAGTCAGTAGGGAGCTGGTGGAGCTGCTGGTGATGGCGGATGTGCGAATGGCGAGCACGCAGTGCTGCGACGACAACCAGGTCGTCATGTTGTCATCTGTTTGTGTGGGGCTTGTCACAGCAGTGACCAAAGTGGTCGTCTTGTCAACATTCGGTAAACCCGTGAAAATAGATACTCAACTCAGGTATCGGATGCGAGAGGGTGCGTATTCCTCCTGCACGACGTGATCTCAACCCGGGGTTGTTCCTCATTGCTCTGCTTGGCATAATCTCGACGGCCCCAGACAATCTTCTTGGATGTGGACAACACGAACGGCATGAGCTACGCGCATGTGCTCGGCTTCAAGATCTCGTCGATGAACACCCAGGCGGTGGGCGCTGCGTCTCAGCAGGAGTACGGCGCGACTACGTATCCGTTGGGCTCGTCCGTCAGATGTTCATGGACGTCACGTTCGTCACCCCCGCATGGGAAGACGACGGCCACCGCACGAATACATCCGCCTCGCCGAGTTCACGACCACGAAGCAGTTCATGTATTATACACCTGGAGCTGAACGCGGCCGACGACATTGTCAGTGGTTGGGAATGGCTGCTGGGCTTGAAGAAAGACCACCCAGACTACTTCTGGGATCAGGATGGGAAGCCCATCAATAGTTACGTCTCGCTCTCGGGGATTAATTTGAATGAGGTGCGCGGCCTCTCAATCAACGCCAACGCCAGCTCCGACGCCAACTTCAACAACAGAGGCCGACACAACACCATTCCATTATTGCGAGCGTCGTCTACAAAAGGACAACCTGCTTTGCAGCAGCAGCCCCGTGTTCGCGCTTACGGGCGCAAGCGTGAACGTTGTAACGTGCAAATATAAAGGCTCGTGTTGGCGTTTCCATTCTGCGATCAAGCGCGACATCAATTCACATGGGCAGTTTTCCGTCTCGGTATCGATTAGAGTTCGCCAAAAAAATGCTGCCTGAACGGATCTGAATCCATGTCTTTTTTTTATGTTTCCCCACGCGAGTAAATCCCAAAAGGTGGACCCAAAGAGTGTTGGCCGCCCAGAACATGGACCTGGCTCTCTCTCTTTTAGTGTGGTACCCATGAAAGCCGACTCGTAATCCAGGGGAAAAGTCAGCGAAACACAACGTGATAACGCGTTCAACTTAGCTCATTCAGTCCAGAAGCCGACTCGCAACCTGGTGCTCGCGCCGCCGTGTCCAAGCATCCCAACCAGCATCACCAGGAGAACGAACAGAGCCAGCAGCACGTCCGGGCCGACAGGGTCTGCGCAGCGACGACGGTGGTGGTACTATGACGGGCGAGCCGTCGGTCACATCCGCAGCACGAGCAGCGCGATTCAACCGCCACGTCCACCGACAGTACGAAATACTTTCAGCCTTTGAGCCGCAGGACACGCAGCAGCATTGTTCGTGATCGTGTGGCGTGGTGATCCTGGTCGCCGAGCAGCACGAGAGCTTTTATGCCGCAGCAGCAGCAGGGTTGGAGGTCGTGCGGTGGCCGTGCTCACCGACAGCACAAAATCTTTGGTCGCAGTATTTGCAGTATGAATGAATTGAGCTATATGAAAATATACCTTGCAGTGTTGTGAATCTCCACCTGCACTGTTAAAGGCCTACTACAAATTCAGGATGTAATCGACGCTGTACCTTGGGTCTCATACTTACTTCACTCTCTTCTTCGGACTCGGAGCTGCTATCGGCAATCAATGATCGTCCAAACGTTGAGCCAGTCGTTACTGTCATGTGCCGTGTACACATAGCGCTGTTGTGGTCGACGGCTTCATTGTAGTTGTGGCACTGGTAGACCTTTCCAGATGAAGAGCTCTCTCTATTGCTGCAAAATCGTCGACGTAATTTTTTTCAGGTCGCTTGTAGAACGGCGACAACAACACATCCGAAGTCGGCTCTAGCTCGTCGCCGACCACAAGCTCAACACTTTTTTCCTCGAAATCTGTTGCGTAGCTTGATACGAATTACGATGAGTGAAACGCTCGCATCACGCCGCTGGTCTATTGGTCGAACTGTAGGGCAGCCATTATGTGTCGGCACAGGATCACTTGCTGGTCGAACGTAGCGTAGGTGCACGTGATGCGTTCTGTATCAACCCTGCGCTGATCATGGTCGCCAGGATCAGACACGAAGTAGACAGATTCCGAACTAGTCAAGATGGCGAACTTTCCAGCTAGAGCACTCTCGTCGTCCCATTTCTATTTGGTATATGGGGTGAGAAGTCTGCTTTCTCTACGCCACTTTCTGATCAAGTTGTTCCGCTTCTTGAGCGAGTCCATGAACGCGACTGTGACCTTTCGCAGGATTTCAGCCGGAGTCGAGTCACGCAGACCGCTTTGCAGAATTGTGTTGTTGTCGCTTTCTACAAAATTCGTGCTCTTCCATCCGAATAATGAAACATCGCGGAACTGCAGATCTGGACGACCTTGGAAGCACTTCATATTCGCGAACACCACCCACTTGATTGGGTCGATCCCCGCCACGTACTCTACACACGCATTTCCCAGGGTGCTGCAAACTGCAGCAATTGCGGCGTTGTACTTCATTCTTGACTCAGCAGCTTGAACAGTCCAGATGAGATTTGCGGCGCGTCCTCGAGTCACTTGAAAATGCTTCTTCAGGTTTTGAAGAATGTGGATAGAGCAACATTTTATGTTCACTCGAATCCCGGTCACCGCATGCAGCGCTCCAGTCGCCTCAATAATGCGGCCACGGTCACAGAAGACAGGAATGTCGCCGAACACAACGTCGCCCTTGACACACTGCAACAGGAACCAATGTATGTTGTCCATCTTTTCTCTGTGGCAGACAGCATACACCAGGGGGAAATTGTTGCCGTTGCTGTCTTGCGCAATCAAGCTCAGGACCATGCCTTTGTACTTCTCGCGCTTGGTGTGCGCGCTGTCAAAACCAAGCAAGCGAACGTGCTCTCCAACGCTCTGAATTGAAGCACCAACAGCGACGAACGCTCGGAAGAATCGGTTCTGGTAGTCTACGTCGATAAAGACGTGAAATCCCGGGTTGGCCGATCGAAACGCTTTGAGTAGAGGAACCATCATGGAAAACGATTCCTCCCACGCATCGTTTGTCTTCGCGATCATGGCATTCTTCCCCCTGTAAACCACGCTTCGCCGTGTTTGAACAGAGATGTTGTCACGCGCTTGAAGAAGCTCCGTCAGTTGCGTCAAAGGCATGGACTTGTTGACGTCACAGCAGCCACAAATGTTGGAAGAAGCTCAATTTGTCGCTGACTTGGTCTTGCGAACGACAAACACGTATCTGAATGGGTATCATGGAGATGCGTGACAGAAATACTGAACCGCTGTCAGGAACCGACCTTCTGCATACCTTAGCGTTCCAAGTGCAGCTTGAATCAGCAAAGGCGTAGGTCGCCATTTTCCCGCCGCCGCCCTTATCCTTTATCGTCCGCTTTCCTTGGTTGAATTTGCAGTCCTGGAAAAACAGCGTCGCAGTCCTCATCGAAGGAAATTGGAAGCCGAGCGCAGATCCACAGACCCCATGCTCTGCGACCAAGCCGATGGCGCCTCATTTCTCCGTCATGTTCTCTTCAGCCGCAATGGCACTTCACGAGAGTGACGATAGTCCACGACAGCACTTCAAGGTTGTGACAGCCGATCTCGATAGCGCTTAGCTGTGGTGGCGACAGCAGCTCACAGCTACACTTGATGGCGGTGGTGATAGCTCACGAGGGCGCTTGGCTGTGGCGGTGTCGATTCGCGAAAGTGTGGGCGGTCCACGTCGGCATTTGGCGGTGACGGCCGCAGCAGCTCACGACAGCGCTTGGCTATATATAGATATACCGACACTTTGCCAGTCTTGTACTTCGAAGTAACTACTTTCCGGTTCATGTGCATGTCTGTCGATAAAGGTGCCGTAAAGTGCTGCGTGTGTGAAAACAATTCTAAGGTTTCGATGTTTATATGATCACCGTGCAGTAAACCTTCGTACTCATAATACCTCTTTTGCAAGTCCACCACGCCACACGACCACCAACACTGCTGCTGCTACAGCTCACAAGCTCTCGTGCTGCTCGGCGACCAGGATCACCACGCCACACACAGTCAAAAGACCACTCGAGATCTTCATCACACCGGCAGGAGTCAGCTTTACAAATGTTCGTGCACTCATTCAAGCTTCACAGAGACTTCCAACAACACCAGCTCCAACTCCAGCTCCGACCACCGAAGCGCCAACGCCAGCTCCGACGACTGAGGCTCCAACCCCAGCTCTGACGCCAGCGCCAGTCTTGTGTGCTGCCACCAGTGCTCAGTGTGGAAGTGACGCTGTTGGTGCTCAGTGCTGCGCGAGTCCAGGTGACTACTGCCAGACGTGGAACCCGTGGTACTACCAGTGTCGATCCAGTCCACCACAGTGTGGCAAGCAGCAGGTGGGCGTCGACTTCTACGCCAAAGACATGGAGACCGTGGTCGACCTCCTCTCAGACGAGTGCTGCACCACTTGCGCCGTGAATGCCGGCTGCAAGGCGTACACTTTCATCAACTACAACGCGAACGGCAAGACAGCGTGCTACCTCAAGTCAGGTGTTGGAGCCAAGCGTGACGATGTTGGCGCCGTGCCAGCCCAAGTCACAAGCCCAAAGCCTGCGTGCTTGACGTCTCAATACGGCTCGTGTGGGTCCAGCCAGGGCTCACAGTGCTGTTCAGCCGGGTTCTACTGCCAGCCATGGAACCCGAGCTACTATCAGTGCATGCCCAAGCCAGCCAAGTGCTCGCAGCAGCTCACGGACGTCGACTTGTACGGTGACGACCTCAGCACGGTGCTCGGCCTCTCACCCGCCGAGTGCTGCGCCAAGTGCTCGCAGACCTCGGGCTGCAAGGCCTACACGTTTGTGAACGCCAACAGCGGTGGCAACCCTGCGTGCTACCTCAAAAATGGCTTTGGTGTCAAGCGCGAAGTCAAGGGCGCGGTCTCGGGTGTCGTCAATTAGAGGAGAAGAATGTCCTTCTGAGTTGGACACCAATCAACCAACTTCATACGTCAAACTATTTCGACGCATCACCACAAAATCACAATTTCACATTTCGTATTTCACATTTGTCAAACCCTAGGATTCTTTTAATAATTAACACTGATCTGGTGGCCTGTGGTGCGTCCGAGCCACAAGGCCAGGACTGCAACTTGCAATCTTGGGAGCTGGAACTCCCGCAAACGCTCACGTGTATTCACTCTTTTGAGCGCAAGATCACAACTGAACATGCAAGGCAAACAACTCACATGCATCACTCATTCTCCGCCACTCGTCCTTCCACCTGCTCGCTCAGGCCCCGGTCCCACGACCAACGACCTGATCCAGGGAGCAGCGTGTCTGGGA
>JAASFY010001067.1:0-12565 GCA_023334035.1 Globisporangium okanoganense
GGAAGAAATACGTTCGCCATTGCATCCAAGTGGAAGACGAGTACTTTTCTGCGGCAGATTTAGTGCCGGTTGAATAGGTTAGAAATGGCACATTTGGTTTCAGCGTCGTATCTCTTTCAGTTATGTGGCTTTTGAATTGCTGTTTCTTGCAGTGTATCAGGAAGTGTCCAGCCCGTGCCCTCTGAAGATCACAGCTCAATCCGATTGCTCACTCAAAAATAAAGTGTAGAAAACTATGTGACTTAATAACTGACATAGAGTTTAGTGTCGACAATCATCAGTACAGTACTCTATATAATAGGTTGATATATGATTTTGTGTAGGTACAAGTTTATACGATGATCAGGTATCCGTCAAAGTAGATAATTACCTTTTGCAGGTCACGTGAGAGCCATTTCTCAACAGAAACGAGGAGAGAAAGAGAAAGGCGCGCCAGAAAGAACGCTTCGATCTTTTTCCCATCGACACCAACAATCGTACTTTATCGAAGCGATACACTACCACGTTTTCCTTTCAACACGAGCAGCTCAATTGCAAAACTCCGCTACCTTGCCAATAAGATGGCGCTCGCGATGACGCTCTACGAGTGGCTCGGCAGCGCCGACGCGCGCTTCCAGACGCTCTGTGCGCCAGAGAATGCCATCCCCACGCTCGCGCTGCTCGACGCGTTCTTCAAGCAGGCGACGGGGCTCCAGCTGCAGCGCGAGCAGCTCAAGGCGCTGTCGCGTGACGCGCAGACGGCGCTTAATGAGCAAACGCGCCTCGTGTTCCTGTTGTACATGCGTGTGCTCGCGCTCCTGAAGAAGCGAGAAGCAGAAGACAAAGTTATGGACAAGAAGCTGCTCAACTCGATGCTCCACGCGACGCGCGTCGTGCCGTTCTGCCAGCTCTACGCGCGCAACAATGCCAACAGTGTGCAGGAACTCATGGAGGAGCTGGTTGACAGTGTCGATGGGTTTGATACGAGCATCACAAAGCTCCATGACGTTTATCTCAAGGTACAAACGGCTATTTCCCCTTCGCAGTATCTGTTGTGACTGATATCTGACCTCCTTTTATATGAACTCCTTTTGAAAATGACAGCACGTGCAGAAGCTTCACGTGTCGGTGCAGCAAGACAAGCGCAACCAAGTCCTCGACCTGATCCAGAGCGTCTACGAGATCAGCCTCTCGGTATGTCATCGCATGTATGTCTCCTATGCAAAGCGGTCATTCTAATCGGCGTTTGTATTCTATATTTAAAATAATCAGCTGGGCGGTGTGTTGGCGTCCGAGTCGATGACCAAGCTCTTGCTGTTAAACAACGACATGGACCCCGAGGCTTTGTTACAGAGCGAGTCGCTCTTGAGCGCCCTCGTGGTGTGCTACGAGTCGGATTTGCCGGTTTTGCAGCGCCATTTGGCCAAACTGGACGACAAGGCGCAGGAAAAGACGCTGATCATCGCTGAAACGCGTCGCCTATTGCTCCTGGTAAGCTTTTGCTGATTCTTTTTGCCATCGCTTTGACATATTAATTTGCTAACTTGCTATGTGTACTTTTTGTCCAGATTCTTGGCCGCTTCATGACACTGCTGATGAAGAAACAGGGCGACGGGAACCACGACGAAGTGCTGCTGGAGGTGCTGCACTTGCTCAGTCATTGCTGCGAGGAGGAGAACTCGGACCAGGGCTCGTTTCTGAGCGACCTCTGGCACCTGTGCGGCTACAAGGTAAACAAACCTCACTGGTACCTCTCATTTGTATACATGACACTGTGATCGGTACTCTAATACTTGCTTCATCATGAAATTCCAGTACAAGATTTCGTCGTTCCTCGAGTCTGGCGAAACTGAAAGCGACCATTTATCGTACTTGGAGATGATTGTCGACGCGCTGCCTCGTCGACGCATCATCTCCTCTGCGGAGAGCGCTGCCGGCAGTAAGAAAATCAGTCGTTCGAGCCCTGATTTTCAAGAGGACCCGACAACAGGACACGCGTCTGCCCACGCTAGCGCTGACCACGATGAAGACGAAGAGAAACAGGATTTTTCTCAACTTGGTGGTGGCGAAGACGCGGCGATGCTCAGCTCGCTGGTGCACCAGGTCAAGGATTTCTTCCCAGATCTCGGCAATGGGTACATTGAACTCTGTCTGCTCAGTTCCCAGCAGCAGCTCGAGACGGTGATCAACTTCCTATTAGAGAGCAACCCTCCGCCAGCGCTGCTGGGCGTTCGTCAAGATCTCAAGCGAACCGACCCCGAGTTTGCTGCTGTCGAGACGAAGCTCACGGGCAAGAGTGCACCTGCGTCTGGCCCTGAAGCAGCGACACCCGAAGCGAAACTAGATCCGAGCCGCGTCTGGGTCGGCAAGAAGCCGCAGGAGAAGCGCTACGACCCGCAGATCGTAAAACGCGACACGGCGCTGGCCGAGAAGACCAAGAAGATTGCCAAGATGATCGTCGAGGAAGAAGAAATTATGGCCGGCATGACGCCTTTCCTGAAACTGGACGAGTACGACGACGACTACAATGACGAATTTGAGGACTACGAGCCCTTCAGCGTCAAGGACAGCGGCCAGGGCGACGACCCGGACTCGATTCGGCAGCAGAACCGGCTCATGCTCGCGCGCGAGGCCGAGGACGCGTTCTGGGAGAGCATGAAGAACGCAAACCACTCGCGCCCCGTGAACAACGGCGAAGAAATCGATGAGGACGAGCCTGACACGAAAGAGTTCAACCCGAACAAGATGCGCGCTCCGATTCGCTCGGGTGCCAGTGGTGCTGCTGGTCAGCAGAAACAGCAGCAACCTGACGACAAGCAGCCAAAGAAAAAGGGTCAGGCGAACTTTAAGAAGCCCGCTTCAGGTGGTGCTGCTGGTGCCGGTTCAACGGCCTCTGAGGCCGGTGCCAGTGCTGGAACAGCAGGTGCTCCACCGATGACGAAAGAGCAGGAGCTGCGCGCACGGGCAAGAAGCGCGAAGAACAAGGGAAAGGTGGGCAACCACAACCGCAAGGACCGCGCGCTGAAGAAGCAGGGGTAGAAGAAGACGGTAACGTACGTGAAATGCTGATGATGGACAACAATTTTCTAGCCAAACAATACTTCGAGGTAGGTGGCATCATTGTTCACAAGCTGTTGCTGGCGTGTACATCCGACAGGAGGTCTGCTGTGAGCGAGTTCTCCTCTTCCAGAAGCCTTGGCGTCGGCCGTCGCGTCCGCCGCACGAGCTTGGCCGGTTCCTCCATGCGTTGCCCGAGGCGTCGACACGCACACAGTGTGCTGTCGATCAGACGCAGCTGGTCTGGTTGAAAGCTCTCGACGCGGTGGACTTTTTTTGTGGCGTGTGGTGAAATGGAGACAAAGCTGTCGTTCGAGTCGATCGTGAGCTGTCGCGGGCGCTTGAGTTGCTGAGTCGCCGGTGTGATGATGACGCTGGTATCACCTGTACTCCTGTCTTGATCAGTAACTCCACTCCACGAGTCTTCAGCAGGTACTGGTACGTGCGATCCACCATCAGCAGTGAGTCTTGCATGGGTATCACTGTGCTGACGCTGCTGATTCAGACTACTCTCATCAATGTAGTAGACGCCGTACTTGCAAACTTCAAAGCCCTTGGAGTGATTCACGTGGTGCAGCACGCCGGTGTCCATGAGTGCATTGCCAAGTCTGATGGCCTGTGGCTTGCCCGACACGCGTCGGCTTCGAATCAGATGCAGCACGGCTTCTTCGCCATAGAACTGGCCGCCCAGGTCGTGAAAGAGCTCGCCAGCTAGGTCGTTCATCACTTCCTCCTGGATCGTCTCGAGCACACTGACGATGTACTGCGTGGACGGTCGCAGCCTCGCATCTTGGTCCCAGGAACTCTCGATGAGCTGGCGCAGGTACGGGTGCACGCACGCTGCGATCTTTGGTCGAAATCCGCCAGAGACGGCCTGGGCAATGGCCACGGTGTCACTGGAGCGCAGATCTGAGAACCGCTCGCAGTCCGGGTGCAGCACGTCCCACATGATCATCGCCAGCGCAAACACATCGACGGCTTCTTCATAATGGGAGTCACCAGCAAGGTTGCCCGGCAGCACTTCGGGCGGAATGTACTCGACATTGCTGCTCTCACTTGGGTCGAAAACAAGTGGCGGTGGCACCATTGCAGCAGCACTCCTGGGCGACTTGAGCAAGCTAAAGCCGCTCTCCAGCAGGCTCAGGTCGCTGTTGACACGACATTGCTGTGTGCGCTGGAGGTTCTTCGCTTCGCCCAGACCCGTGAGCTTTACGTTCCCATCCTGGTCCACCACGAACGTTGTTGGGCAGAGCTCTCGATGCACGAACGCCGGTGAGAAGCTGTGGAGGTACGCCACGGCACGCGTGGCATCCAAGATGTACCCGAGCTGAACCAGGAAGTGGTACTTGGTTGGTTGCGTGTAGCTCACGAGGTCCTCGGCCATGCCATGTAGTACATCGGCAAGCGTCGCAGTGCACAGCTCAGTCGCGAAGCTCACACTGGGCGGCGAGACGCACATCCCGTAGAAGCGCACGATGTTTGGGTGGTGCAGCGCCCCACAGAGCGCAGCTTCATGGGCGAAGCGTGCCAGCATCTCGTCTGCAAAATCCAAGGGCGTGTACACCTTCACAGCCACGGCCGTGCGGGAATGCAGCACACCGCTGAACACAATTGCAGAGTTTTGCTTACTCTTGTTGATACTGGCAAGGCGCTGCTTGATATCCAGGGAGCCAAAGTCCAGGATGAGCTTCGGCTGCATCTCAATGCGCAGGTGCAGCCCCTGCGGTGAGATGCGCTCCTGGGGGAAGTGCACGCAAGAGATGTGAATGGTGTGCGTCTTGAGCTCAAGCAGAAGCTGATTGTGTAGCTCGCAGGTGCGGATCGCGGCGACTCGCCAGTGCTCCGTGTCGGCTCGAAGCACGCGCCAGATAAACAGCGGACTCAACGACGTGAGCACCAGGTTCGCATACGCGAGCGCGTCGGCCGACGAGTCTCGACCCGAGTGCGAGATGACGTCAATCGCAAACGACAACACGTGGGACGTGGCTGCGAAGGCACAGTATTCACGTGTGGAGCTCGGTGAAGCTCGGCTGCTCGGTGGGCGGATTACGATCTTGATATAGAAGAACAGGAGGAGCCCTCGCGAAGCGGAGAGAGCCCAGAGGTATGCTCGTGAGCTTGGGAATGGCTCGCTTGCTGAGTTGAGACACCACGCGACTGGGATCGTGTAGCAACTCACCACCAGCGCCAGCAGGGCGCTCGATCTCGGCGTGTCAATGGTGAACCGCCGCTGCGTTACGTGGGACAGCACGACCACGATAACAAACTGCTTGCCGCTGTACGCAATCTCATTTGCGATCGCTGAGACTTTGGTGGTGCTGGTTTGCTCCACGAGCACCACAGTGAAGCCCACTGTGAAGAGCAATGACACGAAGCTTAGTATCGAGAGGAGTGGCTCAAGCGACGGCAGCACGATCTTCTTGGACGCTGTCACGTTCCCTTTTAGCGCCGCGCGTCGATGCTGTCGCGAATACACGAGCAGGAGCGCGAACATCACCAACAGAACTGCAAACTGGATGACGAAGTACTGCGGCTGGCGCCCCACGGAGCCCGTGGTGGTGGTCTCGGGGGCTTCAAACTGGCTCATAGCAGCGGTAGACTTGAGTGTCCTCAGCATGGTGAGTGCTTGGCGTGGAGCAAGTGAATTGAAGAGTGAGGAGCAAGTGGAAACGTCGCGCGCTCGAAAAACGATCCACGAACTGCAACTTCCGGGATCGTTCTCGCAAAGCAACGACTTGCAGATGAGCAGCACGCTCAGAAAGAAAGCTCACGTTTTTTTTTCGTGAGCTTTTTTTCGTGAGCGGACCATCACCAATCTAAAAATACCTCGATTTCTAACCCATTCATCTTCCTGTTGGTCGATGATGCGATGGCCCGGATGCCAACTGGAATTGGCCCTTCACACGTGACTGGAAAATCTCATGAGACCCCATGAGACCCCGAAGAGGTTTTTCCATCGAAAATCCTGATGGAAAGAAAATAATTCGTTTGTTTTTGCGCCGGCCTCGAGCGGCGCCTCACAGGCCCAGGCCGACGAGCTCGACGAAGTGCTGCGCCCCCGCGTGCTCTCGAGAAGAACTTACCACCAATGTTCTACACCGTGAGCACCGCGTGGCTTGAGCAGTGGCTCCAGTACGTACACGTCGACACGCATGCTACTCCGCGACAAGGCGGCCGCCTCACCACGAGCTCGGTCCCACGAAAAATACTCGTTTGTTCGAAGAGACGCGTGAATAAGACATCGTGAATCTATTAGTGACGAAGATGAATGGAGAAGCGAGGCGAGGTAATAGGATGATACTTCATACTGTACCTCCAGGCTCATTGCCCACTTGCATGCTTTAATCCGTCATCTTTGTTGGAGGTCAATTTACGCTTTGTTCTAATTTTCTGCTGAGCCGGAGCTTTCACAAATGCAACCGAGGACAACGAAACGTTTTAGTTTTCTGCATAGACGCCACAACTACCGCACGCGGGTGGTGAGAAGAGAGAGTCAACTGAGAGAGGCTTGGGCTAGCTCGCAGATCATGCCTAGAAAATCATGCCCACGTGCCTGGAAAGGCGGGAGGTCACTTTGATTGGTCGTATTTGTGTTCAAAGTGCGCCAGGCAGGCGAGACATCCAAGTCGCCTGCCTGGCTCCTCGTACTTTTTACTTTCTTTGATGAAACATCTTCGGGTTGTGGCGTTTAGAAGGAAGCGGAATTTGATACGTTGGGTTACAGGAATCAATTTTCGCTCTTCGATTCGAGAGACGAACATTGTCGGGTACCGTGCTCTGAACTTGCTCGCGCGAGTACTGTACTGCGCACCGATTACTCGTGCTACATCGCGATACTCGCATCTGTGGAAAATCAATTCGTCATGGACGCTTTAGTGTGTTACTACATATTCAGGACAGCAATGAAGGAAGTAGAGATACAATCAGCTGCTCGCTACTCAAGTCACCACTCTTTTGGGTTCTTAGAGTGCCGATGGGACGCAAACAGCCCAAGTTGCACACCAAAGGCATCTTTTCGATAGGCTCCTCCGCAGGCGAGTTCACGAGTGAAACAAAGCACGAGTTTATGACCAGAATCCGAGTAAGCATGCGCTTCTAGCAGTGCCGAACTGCTCAGCGTAGAGCGCCTCTTGTTATAGATTCGTGCTGGTTTCTGCTACCAGCTTGGTGATTTCGTTCTCGCCTTGCCGCACAGCACTGGTGAATGCCTAGTAGACTCACACGATCGTCGCTGCGTGACGCGCAGCAGTTCGTGCAGCTTGGTCTTTTTGAAAGAGTGACTCTGTCACAAGTTTTCCTTAAAGAGCTCAGCAACTTTACAATCTGTCGCGCCTTTGAGCTAGCGCGAGCATCAAGGGAGTCTGGTCGCCATCCATGATCTCCCACGTCAACAAGAGCTCCGTGCTCCAGCAGTCGAGTGACAACGTCATAATATCCTCTGTGAACTGCAACATGAAGCGGCTGGCGACCATAGTCAGCTCTGCAGTGTGGGCTCGCACCACTCGCCAGCAACAAGTCGACAAAGTCCAAAAGCCCAAGCTCTAAGCGAGGTACAGCGGCGTTGTACTTTGCGCAGCAATAATGTTGGCCAGTGCACCAAGCGCCAAGGCCGTTGCTGCCAGCGTGAGGTCTCACCTCTGGATGGCTTGATAGATTTGGTGGTGAAGATGAGGTATATTAAGGTATTCGTGATACCTTCAATATCCATTCCTGCCAACTATGTGCGTATATGGCTTGATAGATTAGACGCTCTTTAACCAGTGCACTCTTTAACCAGTGCGCTCGCGTTCGTCTCAGCTATCAGCCTCGCGATTTCCCCCTTGTGTGTCTGCATAGCTCTCATTAATGCCTGGCCGTAGATGCATTCCAGATCAACACGATTGCGTATCTCCTGGAGCTTCTCAAGTATCAACACAGCAACCTCGGTGTTATCATTGTCCACCGCGGCGTCCAATGCAGTGTAGGTGCTCGAATCGTACACGAGATCCAGCACCACCTCGTCGACACCAAGCAGCACTCGAACTGCGTCCACGTGTTTCAAACCGCACAACGTAGTGGAGTGGTGTCATCCTTTCGCTGTCTCGAAGCACAGGTGACGCGCCATGGCGAGCCAGCGTTGCAAGTACACGTGTGCGAGCAAACACCATCGTCGTGTAATGAAAAGCCGTCTTGCGCGTCCCATCAACCACGTCCATGTCTGCACCTTCGGCGATCAGCACGCTCACAGCAGCGGCTGTGCTGTGCTTGGCAGCGACACATAGCGCGGTCTCCTATCGCTGATCTCATGGGTTCATATCTGCGCCGTGAGCTGCGAGAACCTCAATCACTTCGAGCTGCCCACGCTCTGCTGCATAATGAAGCACCCTTCTTCCAGAACAGGCTCGCGCATTTATCTGCGCGCCATACGCGAGCAGCAGTGGGATCGTCGACGCCGAACGATCGCTCTGGATGGCAATATCGAGCACGCGATAGGGGACTAAGCCTCGGAGCGTCATGTCTGCGCCATGCTCCAGCAGAGCTGTCGCCGCACCGATGCAGCCACGGGCCATTGCGATGGACAGCGCCGTCCTCCCATGTCGAGGGTTGTCGATCGCGTTGATCTGTGCACCATGATTGAGCAATATCTCGATCACGCGTGCGTCATCTCTCGAAGCAGCCACGAAGAGCGGCGTCGACCATGAGCGCGCTTCCACGGCACCCAATGGCGCGTTACCACGCTCCAGCAGCAGCTCAACGACCTCAGCGTGCTTGCGTCTCGACGCGAGATGTAGCAGCTCACCCAATGATTTCAGCCATTGAGCAGCGCTGCGGCCAGTCAATCGTCGTGCTGCTGGCGGTGGATACCGAGAAGCCGTGTCACTGCGGACGCGTCACCCTTGGCCACTCCGTGCCGCAGCAGCCATCGCTGGGGATGCTGCCACTCTGAGGGGTTTGAGCTATATGAGAGTCTTGAGCAAGGAAACGGAGGGAGCGTAGCCAAAGCAGACACGGGGTGGGAAGCCTAGCGAAGCGGCATCCCCGAGCGCAGCGAGAGAGGGCGGTGTCCCCGTGATTTGCGTAGGTGGGCCCAGTGACCGCAGCTTACCGCACCGTCCAAGCATATACTCGCCAATTTTTGATTTTATTTTTCTCCGACCACGGCGAGGCGCGAAAAGATAGAGAGGTTTATCAAAGCTGGAAAATGAACAGATGTTTGAAAATGCTGATTGAAATAAACAGCTGTTTGGGTATCCTCATTTTTACTTTGCTTTTGTAGCAAT
This sequence comes from Globisporangium okanoganense, assembly GCA_023334035.1. Taxonomy (NCBI): domain Eukaryota; phylum Oomycota; class Peronosporomycetes; order Pythiales; family Pythiaceae; genus Globisporangium; species Globisporangium okanoganense. The sequence goes on from JAASFY010001067.1 coordinate 9,297, forward strand.
GTCACTGTTGTGAGGGAAAGAAAATATGCGTTACAAAGTACATCCCTGTTTATTATATTTAAGCCTGCTCAAACTACGCTTAGACGCCATTTTGACTTTTAGGAGCCTCTATAAATGGTGATAGATGCTTCATAGCTGATATGAAAGGCTTGGAGCAAGGAGGATGTCACTGAAATGAATATAGAACGTGATTACCAGATTTTGTGCATGAATACCTCGTATGACACAATGAGATGCGTTCATGGAGCGCGTGGCTCATAACGAGAAAGCACGCGAAAAGCAGCGGTGATGTTGCGCTTGTTGCCTCTCAGAGCCGCATCGACAGGCTCGCAGTCGTTTGCCCAGGTGCGTCAACTGCTTTCTCGTGCCACAAGGTGGCCAACTCCTCTCCTCTCACCATTTGCTGTTGCTGTGCTGTAGCGAGCTCTCCATCCACCTCGACGGCTTCCTTTAGCGCAAAGAAACTCGAGCAGCACGCCTGCACCAGCTTTCCGAGGCAACCACCTGGGCGTTTTCAAGATGGAAGCGCGCATGTTCGAGCGCTTCCCAGTCTACTAGCGCTACGTGGTCAACGACGTGTTTCTACCATCTCACTCAACTGCCAAGACCATGTTCTGCTTCCAGCAGCTGCAGAACCCGCACCAAACGGAGATCGACGCAATTGAGTTCCTCGAAGGAACCAAACAAGCGCTCGCCTCAGAGGCTGCAACAGTCCACTCGCTGGACTTTGTCAACTTTGTGGTGAACCGAAACGGTCCAAAGACCAAGTACATGGCCGGTGCGAGCGCCAAGGCGTTCACCACGCCCGCCTTATATCGGGTGCGTGAGCGGGCCGTCAAGACGCACTACCATGTGGACAAGCTGATCATGGAGCTGCAGGACATGGCAATTGAAAGCGCTCACATCCGCGATGTCCGGTACTCGCAGCTCACCGAGAACGAGTACAAGAACGAGGTCGAGAATGGTGTCATCCCTTCTGCTGTCCGGTCGAGAGACGCCACGCTGGAGAAATTGCAGATCGGTGTCAACTTCGAAGCCACGACGGTGGCCAAGTATACGTGGCTCAAGAAGAAAGAGAAGGACGTGGTCGTTCAGCAGCAGAGTACGCACACATGCGTCTTTGAGTCCCGCGTGACGACGCCTGACGACGTCGCGTGGCGGATCGCGGGGATCATGAAAGCCGACAAAGCGACCAAGCGACTCTGAAAAGTCCTCGTGAGTGTGGCGTAGCTTGAAAACGGACGCGAAGGAAGACAATTCGAAGTGGCAAGTGAAATTGGTCAAGAACTGAGGTTCGGAATAAAGATTTCAGGACGGTGCTGTTTGTTAGCATAATATGAAAAATGTTGCATATTATGCAACATTTTTCAGCAGGATATCCTCATTCGCCAGGAACATCTGTTCCTGAAGATTGGGATGCACCATTGTCGAAGTTGTGAACTTCGCGATGCTGAGAAATAACTCTCGATCGAGTGTGGCTGAGTGCGCGTCTGAGAAATCGGGCTTGTGCGTGTGGCTCAACCGATTACAGAAGTGGTGATGCGAGATTGGGGCTGAGCTGCTCGAGACAGAGGAGAGGCTTGGACAGATTGGACAGGTGTGCAGTCAGGTCGGTTTAAAATGCCGACAGATTGGATCCAATTGCGACTGTCAACAAAAATTGGATCTTGTGTTCAGGGCGCATCTTGAGATCTTCCGCAAATCGTGATTGTCAGCCAGCACATGCTTCGAGTGGAAGGCTCAATTATCTGAAAAATTCAAACCATGGACCACTGCAACTCGTGTCATCGATCTTCAACTTGAACTCTACTCAAAGAGCATCTCGATCTGAAAACGCACCGCATGATTGTGGTGCTACGCATTTCGCGCCATCGACATTTTGACAGGTGGGATGCGCTATGTGTCTGTCCTTTGACAAGCAAATTTTTGAGGGGGGCAACTTCAACTTCGATCACCATTGGGTGATGGGTGTCCGTCCGCACGTGACACCACCCGTCCACTCTACTGTACTCGTGTCATGGCCTCGAGTCTCATTCCACTGGAGCAGCATGCGCCTCGCACAGAGAGCAGATCGGTTTTCTTCAAAAGCGATAGTATTCTTCGCCACATGTGTTTATCTATTAATTACCCTATTTCAATGGGTCTATAGCTTTTTGGTCAAAAACGCCAGACACATTGGTCAGCTTCAGCTCAATTGCTGGCTCAGAAAACCCGGGAGCCCTTCCCTTAATGCAGACAGACTTTGCTGCGCATCTCGGACTCATCAGGGCTCTAAACTTCCGATCCAAAGTGCAACCAGCTGAGCACTGCTCTTCTTCTGCAAGCAACACTCAGATGATGTTGACGGTAAAGATTCGACCACAAGCGCGCTCCTCCGTCAGCAGCCCAACATTGAGCTCTTCGCTTGGCCGCCAGCACGCCACCTGGCCTGCCGCCAGCAACTTTTCGGTAAGCCCAAGCAACCCCATTATCACTTTTCAACTTGTCAGCTACCACGCACACCGCCCTCCCCAGCCATCCAAGTGATCGATCAAGCCACCCAACCAAGGATGAAGACCTTCGTCGTTGCTTTCCTCGCAGCCCTCGCCGCCTCCGTGTCCGAGGTCTCGGCCAACGAGCATCCGTACACACTGCCCGTGTTCCCCGCCGGAGACGCGCTCCCTGCTGCTGCCAGCGCCTCGAAGAAGATCGACCTCGACGCCGTGACTCCGCAGGCGATCCTCACCTTCCAAGCCAAGCTGAGCGGCATCTTCATGAACGGCGCGCCATTCACCTTCAAAGGTGCCAACTACTTTGGCATGGAGACCGATATCCTCGTCCCCCACGGCCTCTGGGGTGGTGGCGAGTCCACCACAATCCAGAAGATAGCGACGTTCCTCAAGACCAACAACTTCAACTCGGTGCGCCTTCCATTCGCGGTGGACGCCGTGCTCCAAAATAAGGTGGTCGACCGCACCAAGATCATTAACGAGGCCGCGCTCCAGAGCTCGTTCAACGGCAAGACGTTGACGTACCTCGACGTCATGGACTACACGCTCAAGGTCTTGGCGGACAACAAGATCCTCGTGCTACTGGACGCCCACGTGCTCAACCAGAGCAGCGGCATTGGCGAGATCTGGTACTCGTCCGACAGCGACAAGAACAACTTTGAGAACGCGTGGAAGATCCTCGCGACGCGCTACAAGGACACGTGGAACGTGGTCGGTGCTGATCTCAAGAACGAGCCTCACGGACAAGCGTCCTGGGGCAGTGGCAATCTGGCTAACGAC
>JAASFY010001068.1:0-12548 GCA_023334035.1 Globisporangium okanoganense
AGCGCGACAGCATTGCTCGACTGTTGTATGTGTATGATATTTGAAAATATAGCTAGCCAAACTTACTTTGCAGCACGCGTACAAGCGTCTCAATGCTGTCAGACTGTCGTTTGAGCTGGACTGTCTGCTCGTGAATTGCGTGGACTTGCTCTTTGATTGCGTCGAGGAGTTGATCTTGGCCGTAAGCTGCTGGTGGTTGGTAGCTGATCGTACTCTTCATCGCGTCTGCAAGCGCGGTCACGAACTCGGAGACCAACTGCAAGCCAGACTCCACGCACTCACCGTTTATCCTCTTTGCTGCAGTTGCAGGAGAGCGATCGGAGAAAGTTAGCTTTTTACCTTTTCTGTGTCGCTGCGTGGTACCGCCGCTCGACAGATTAGCTGCTGCAACTGAGCGCTTCGCTGGCACCAGGGCGAGGCTGAGGCTGCTCGCTTCAACTTGCACTTCATTGTTCGACTCTTGTTCGCTGCTCTCATCACGATAGCCGCTCCACAGCTCAGTGATGGCCGCGTTATCACCAGTCGTCAGGTTGACGGGCGGGCGATCGTTGCTTTCTTTCTCCTCAGCGTCGGTCGAAAATAATGGAGTGGCTGACATGCCAGGCGTGTCCCTCCAGTAGTCACACATCGTTGCAAACAAGGGGTCGTCCAGTAGAGGATCATCAGTGTTGTTGCCAGTCGCGCTCCAGTCTGCTTGCAGCTCTTGCCACTTTTTTCAACACTTTTAGCTGCACAGCACAAAATAATCAATCAGTAATTGAAACACATGTGAAGAAATAATGCAAACGTTCGTTTATTACCTTGCTTTGACATTGCTGGGATGTAAAAACTCTGTTTGCTCGTGCGCTCAGCTGCGACGCTAACAAAATCCACGCTCTTCCGATCTGCTGCTTGTTCTTGGTGGTCAACAGCTTGTCCTTGAAGTTCTCGTAGCGAAGCCTCAACAGCAAAGCAGACGACTCGCTGTCCCAGGACGCCGATGTGAATACGTCTGTCTTTCTCATTGCTATATGACAAATTCGCTCACCACGAGAAATAACAACAAATACGCTGTGAGCCGCACAATATTAATCACATATATAAACAACACCCAGTTTCTCACCCGTCTCGACCACGTTTTCACCTGTCCGTTTCGACAGGCTGTCACTTGCCAGGAGCACGGCACGAGATCGGTTGCTTGGGTGGACGGAGCCGAACGCGTTGCACGAGCTGGCGTGTGTGCTCGACTGAACTGCTCGACTGGACGAAAGCCCTGCGCAGCGTGTGAGCTGGAGGCGGACTCACCGCAACAGGAGCTGGAGCGGGGCTGTACGAGCAGGTCTGCGCTGGCGAGATACTGCTTGGGGCGTAGGGAATTCTGCACGTGCTGCTGTGCGTACTGGGCGGGCTGCCGGACGAAGACCGAAGCCCCTGTGAACCTTGCGTGGCGCTTCCACCAGAAGCAAGCGAAGGACTGGCAGGGCGCGTTGTGCTGATGAAGAAATGCGAGACTGACGAGTGAAGCGGAGAGCCAAAAGAAAGTTGAGCGAAAGGAGCTTATTTAAAACCCCATCGAGGTTTTTTAAATCAGATAAATTATGCTGCGAACGATCACGGCCAAGGTCTGATCGGCTGTCCGAACTCATCAGAAAAAATCCCGACCAGGCTCTTATAATCGTCACAATGCGATTAATAAGTAGATGTCCATCAATGTCGGACATCTTACCTCTTCGGTATCCAAGGTGTTTTTCCCAACAGGACGAGGTTCTAAACATTTTTTGGTATAGTAAGGCCAAGTGAAATAATGATGTCGCCCTGCCTTCAAGTTCTCCCTCTTCAAAAATACAGAACCTTTTTATTTTATTATATTCTTGGCAGAAACCCTTTTATTTTCCGAGCGAGCCTTTTTATCCTAGCTTTTGTTGCAACTCAATTTGCAAGGTTACCCATTAGGGAAGGGCGAATTCAAGTATTATAAACTGCTTAAAGGGGCGGGAACTTTGCTTTATAGGTAAATTCCATACATTAATCAGTACAACATAATATATATCTAATTTATAATAATAAAAAGGTAAACGATAAGGTGCACACTGTATGCTGCGTTTGAAGTTGCGCATTTCCGCCGCTTGCGTCACATCGTCTGGGATTATAGAGAGCAATGCCCCGTCTCTCCCGCCAATGCAGCTCAACTCGTCTGTAAAAGCAAGTGGTGAACGTGCACTTGCAAAACGAGACTTCATAATTTCCAGGAGTTTAATCTCGACCGCTGTAGCTTTTTTCATCACGCCCAAACGTCCAAACCGCCAGCAGTGGACCAACAACAAAGCAAACCAATTTTTGGTTCAAACCTGCAACCAAGCGACGACCGGCAAAATATGATTTTCTGATTTTTAACAACAGTGAAAAATGATCTTTGCTTTTCATATGGGTTTCAGTATGCAGCTTTTATAAAAGCTCTCTGCCGTTTTTAGCGCATTTCCTTCATGTCGTCCAATTGCAATTTGGTTTTGGAACTTCCAAGACTGAACTTTCCCCACGCAGTGGCTGCCGCGTCTGGCTCTCTGCTCCCAATTTGACTTAATGTTTGTATAGAAGGGAGACAACCACCAGCAGTCGCTGCGGAACGTGGCGGCCATACGGTACTGTGCGAGTTTGCTGCGGCTGATCGGCCAGCCAGCGCCCGCCGCTTTCCGCCATTCCCGTTTGTTTCTCCTCAGCCGCGGACCCCACGTCTGCATTCTCGTATCTCCTGCGGATCCGATTACCTGCAGCGTACCTACCGTAACGTCCTCAGCCAGCCTACTCTCTTCATCCGTCCAACTCCACCCGCCCGTCCCCGTCCGCAATCCGCAGCCATGGTCCAGCTCACCCGCATGATCGTCCTCCAGGCCGCGGCGCTCCTGGCGCTCTCGGCGCACGCGCACGCGTTCGACGTCAACGTGCTCAACCGCTGCGAGAAGGACCTCGTGCTGGCGATGGTCTCGCCCAGCGGCCTCTCCACCACGACGCTCGCGCCAGGCGGCACCACCACCCGCTCTGTCTCCGGCGGGTCCGTGGTCTTCAAGTCCGGCACCGGCGCCCAGGCCACGCGTACGTTTCTATTTAACGTGGTGGGATTGATATGTGTTGTGTGCAAGATGGCTCACTGTGTTTATTTGCTATTGTTCTGAAAATGCAGTGGCCGAGTTCTCAGGTGACGGCGGCAAGGCGTGGTACGACATCAGCATCATCCCGACCGGCCCAAAGAGCGGCGTAAGTGCCAATTATTGCCTACCTGACCTCTCTCTATCAGTCTTTTAACGGTGTATCATGTGAATAATAATGAACTCAGCCTAACTACTGCGAGAGCCTCGACAAATGCAAGACCCACACGGGCGGCGTGGGCTTCAACGAGGCGATGCAGATCATCCCGTCGTCCTCGAGCGGTGGTCGCTGCGTCGCGCTCACGTGTCTCGCGGACGGCTGCGCAGACGGGTACCAGTTCCCAAAAGACGACACGAAGACCCACGTGTGCTCGCCGCAGGACTTCCAGCTGGTCTTCTGCCCGAACGGCAAGGGTGGCCTCACGCCTGCGCCGACCCCAGCGCCAACCCCAGCGCCAACCCCAGCTCCAACTCCGGCGCCGACTCCAGCTCCAACTCCAGCTCCAACCCCAGCACCGACCCCGGCTCCAACGCCGTCCCCACAATCGAAGGAAGAGAGTGGCGGATCGGCTTCGGCTGCCGGTTCCAGCAGCAAGACCGGCGCCAGCAGCAAGACCGGCGCCAGCAGCAAGACCGACGCCAGCGCTGAAACCGGAGTCGCCCTCAGCACGTTCAACATCACCGGCGCGAGCGAGGTGGCTGGCGAGGCCGATATCAGCCCAAGTCCAACCCCAACTAGCGTCATCGTCGCTGGTACTGCCACTGCGGCCCCAGTGACCGAAGCCAACGTGCAGAGCTCGGGCTCAGCCAGCGGTACCACCGCTGGTGTGGTTGTGGTTGGTGTTATGTGCGCCGTGGCGATGGTGGCTGGCGTCGCGATCTTCGTCGTGCGCAAGAAGAAGATGCAGCTCGACGCGATGGAGAGCAAGACCCCGCGCCCAGCCACCACGACGGCCGGCGGCGGCGCGTGCATCATGATCACGCCCAACAATAACAACGTGAGCGTGTTGTAAGCCAGTGGTGATCCCAGCCTAGGCGTCATGAGTGTAGCTAGCGTTTCCGACGGCCTTTAGAGAGATGTTCACACAAATGAGCTGTGAATCGAGGAGCAAGAGATAAATCTCCATTTTGATCATTTCATAGAGTTTGGTAATTTTGCAACAAGATGCTGAGAATTACATTTCGTTTTTAAACTTTATGAACCATTTTTTACAGACGCTCAATACAGTGTAATATCCAAATTCGTGCAGAGCAAAGTTCAGTTTGCAAAGGTAAAATAACGGCAAGTGGTCGTCCATTCAGAAGATGATGAATAATTATCCGATGCTGACTTTTCCAAGTCACACTGTTCTCACCAGACTCTTGACTTAAAGTTTGTATCGGACTGACTTGGTTCTTTTTTCTTTCTCGGTCAGTTCTTCTTTATTGAGAACTGACTCCTTGGAATCCGATTGTACACTCATGGCACGTTTCTGCTTTCGAGTCAGCACGCCAGCGCAATTGGTCCCGTGATTGGGCCAAAACAGTCGGCGGCGTCATGATTGATTTGCGTTCTTCCGCCTGCTGCTGGCCTTGTGCAACGCTGCTGGTTTGGTCGCTTGTTGCAGTTGGCCGGCCATCACAACCCACCCACCCACCCACAACCAGACGCTCTCTTTGAAAGTGCTTCATTTCATTTTGTAGCCCTCACCCGAACCAGCAGGCTCGCGTATCACTCGTTCATTCGCGTTCTTCCAGTGCAGCGGAACACCGGAAGTGCGTTAGCAGACTCAACAACAGGCCCAGTACCTCTACTAACAGCAGCAACAGGATGTGGCGCACAGGATCCACAGTGGCGGCGGCCGTGGCGCTCATGCTCGCAGGCGCCCAGGCGCAGAGCTTCCAGGTCACGGTCACCAACAAGTGCAGCGAGTCGCTGGAGCTCTACCACGTCCAAGGCGGCGAGGAGAAGGAAATGCTCGCCCCTGGCAAGTCCACCTCGCGCACGCTTCCCAAGATCGCGCCCTCGCACGTCTTCAAGAAGGGTCGCGGCGGCCAGGCCACCTGTGCGTATTCTACACTTTGCGTCTTGATATCTGCGTGTTCGTGGATAGTGCTGACCTGTTCGCTTGCATGATGACAGTGGCGGAGATCACGGGTAGCGCTATCGGAGTCTGGTACGACATCAGCATCATCCCGACGGGCCCCAAGAGCGGCGTAAGTCTGCCTTTCTAACTGATTCCTGTCTTGGAAGTACCAAACTTACATCATGTTTTTTTATCCACAACTTGTAGCCGCACTACTGTCCAAGCCTGGACGCATGCAAGGCGCTCACGGGCGGCGTCGGCTTCAACGTGCCGATGCAGATCATCCCAAGCAAACCCGACAGTGGTCGCTGCGTGACGCTCACCTGCATGGCCGACGGCTGCGCCGACGCGTACCATTACCCACTGAACGACGTCAAGACCCACATGTGTCCTCTAGGAACCAACTTTGAGGTGGTGTTCTGCCCTGGCGGATCCGGTGGCCAGACCCCAGCGCCGACGCCAAAGCCTACTCCAGCACCAACGCCAGCGCCAACCCCAGCGCCAATACCATCGCCGACCCCGTCCCCACCTCCATCGCCGACTCCAGAACCAAGTTCGAACGAAGAAGCTGGTATCCTGGGAACACCTTTCAACGCCAGCAGCAACAGCACGACCACACCGATCCTGAACATGGCTGGCATTATCGATGAGAGCGAGGTCGCTGGCGAAGCCGACGCGACGCCTGCGCCGACCACCGCTGAAGTCGTCGTGGCTGGCGTCAGCAACAACAACAATGCGGACACGGCGACGACGCAGATCTCAGTCCAGTCCTCTGCGGAAAACGGCACGGGCGCCGAGGTGTACGTGCTGTCGATGCTCGGTGCCGTGGGCGCGGTGGCCGTCGTCGCCATCGTCGTGGTGCGCAAGAAGAAGATGGCGCTCGACGCCGAGAACATCAAGACGCCGCGCGACCGTGCGATGACCACTGCGGCCGCGCTCATGATGCTCAGCACGCCCAAAGACAACGTGACCATCCTTTAGAGGAAGTGAAGACACGTAGGAAGGAAGAGTCGAGATTTGAATCAGCTTGCCTGTCCAAGGCGAGCGTGTACTAGTGCATATGAACCGCGCGACTCTCAGTACGATGAGTGTTTATTTGAATGGAAAAAGTCACTTGTTCATTGGCATCGATTAAACAAATTCTTTCGGCGGGACACCTTTTGCTGCCAGTCCATTTCTCCATTCCCACGCGCTCATTAATCGATCAAGGAAGGTGTCGGACTTGTTGTGCACCGGATGCTCCGACACGTACCTTTTTAAAATGATTAACCTACTATCGAAGTTCGATCTTCTGTGAATACCAGAGATTTATTGGCTCTATTGAATTACCTGTTTATATACAGTATTTGTGTTGCGATGACAGCCTCTCGACTGACGAATCGTTTGATGAGGTGATTTGTAACACCGCTTGTTCAACTTGGCGAGAGTTCAGACGTTCAGACGCGCACGCAGTTCATGCCCATGCAGATATGGTCGCCTCCAAAGCACGTCGACATGAACACTATATCCATACCATTTCCGAGCTCAAAGGCGCCTCGTAAAGCCCCCGACAGCTCTTCAAGCATCTGCATTTCGGCCTTTTGCTCAGCATCGAGTCAGCGCGAATGACTTGGCCTGTTGCTTGCAGAAGTGCAACTCGTGTCCATCTCTTCCTACCCTCCTTGAGTCTTCTGTATCGGAATTACAATAGGGGCGGCGGGTGGGAAGGAAGAGAGGGAGGAGCCATTCAATGATGGAGAGCATTACGAATGAGTCCGATACAAAGCGCCTCCAACTTGAAAAGAGAGCGATGTGTCGTTCTTCTCGCCCTCATGCGGGTCATTTTCCGTTTGACCGCGCTCCGGACGAACTGAATCGACCCCACGTCTGCAGTCACCTCCCCGACCGCAGCGTATTCTCCTGCTAACCCCCAGCAGGACCAGCTAACCAACCAGCAACCGACTCAGAACAGGTCAAGATGATGTGGCGCGCGCTCGCTCTCGTGGCGCTCATTGCCACCGGCGCGGCCGAGGGCTTCAACGTCTTCGTGCTCAACCGCTGCAACAACGACATTGAGCTCGTGCACGTGATGAAAACGGGCATCCAGTCCGAGACGCTTGGCGTGGGCAAGACGCTCGTACGCAACGTGCCGGACGGCTCGCCCTCGCACGTGCTCAAGGCGGGTGCCGGAGCCCAGGCCACGCGTACGTTTACAGTTTTTTTTAATATATATATGTGGATCTCAATTTGACTTGACCTATTGGCTAACAGTGGGTAACTTGTGTGTGTGATGTTTGCTGCAGTGGCCGAGTTCTCGGGCGAGGGCGGCTCGTGGTTCGACATTAGCATCATCCCAACCGGCCCCAAGAGCGGCGTATGTGCGAATATTTGCTATAATATCCAAAGAACACCGTGACCGACCGTGTTCGTTGTGGTTTTTCATGTATTCAGCCAGACTACTGCCCCAGTCTCGACGCGTGCAGGGCCTACACTGGCGGCGTGGGCTACAACTACCCGATGCAGATTTCGCCGCGCAAGCCCGTCCCGGGCCGCTGCGTCACGATCACGTGCATGGCGGACGGCTGCACGGACGCGTACCACTTCCCAAAGGACGACGACAAGACGCACTACTGCCCGAGCAACACGGACTTCGACCTGACGTTTTGCCCCGGAGGTACGGGCGGCCTCACCCCAGCGCCGACTCCCGCTCCGACCCCAAGCCCAAATCCGAGCCCAACGCCGTCCCCGACCCCATCGCCCACTCCATCCCCGTCGCCCTCGAAGGAAGAGAGCGGCAGTTCGGACTTTGAAGAAGCCGGTTTCGTGAAGGCGGCCGACAACCAGAGCGAAGTCGCAGGCGAGGCCGACGCCCTCAGTGCTGCCGTCTCTACTCTTGAACCCGCGGCCGTCGTGGCCATCGGCACGGACGCCAACAAGTCGGCCGCCGTGACCGAGGTGACGACCAAGTCCGCGGCCAAAAGCGGCACGGGCCCAGAGGTGTACGTGGTGTCCATCCTGGGCGTCGTGGGCGTGGCGGCCGTGGCCGCGATCGTCGTGGTGCGCAAGAAGAAGACGGCGCTGGACGACCTGAACCTCAAGACGCCGCGCGACCGCGCCACGACCATGGGCGGCGGCTTCGGCACTGTCTCGATCCTCATCACGCCCGATCACGAGATCACCGTGCTGTAAGGACGGAATGCCGCGTGCAGTGAGTTGACGGATGCTTTTGTGGATATGTGTTGCCTTTCAGAGGAGGAACAGTGAACGACATCCAATAAAATCCGATATTTGTGTGTACACTTTCTCTGTTGCTGTCGTGTCTGTTGAAACAAAATATCATGACGCGGGTCCACTTCACCACTTCAACTTGGTAGCTGTCTCTCTCGCCGAGGGTGACAGGTTATCGTTCGAATGGTGGGTGTTGACGGTTGACATGTCTCGAGCGGATCTTGGCCATGGGATCTGTGGGATCCACGCAAGCGAGTCCATTGGAGTGTCCGAATAACCGATGAACTGCTCCTCCGTCCCCATCTTGCGGTTTCAGGCAGCCGTCGCCCAGCAACTGGGCCATGGGTGTGGTGTTTGACCGACAGCCGAAGGCAATCCGAATCAAAAGTTACAAGATCGTCATGATCAGATCTGTCTGCTCGCTCCTCCCCAAGGCCTCGTAGCGAAACGCATCCCCAGCCAACAAGTGACCCCAAAAGGCCAACAAGTGTCCACAAGAGGCTGCGTTTTTCGAATGGATCTCCATGTTCTCATATTCGCATCAGAGGCCTGACTCATAGTCCAGCGATGATGATGGAGAGGGGAGCCGCGCGTTTTGACCAGCGATCTCGCACGTCACGTGATCAGGATGGACGCGCGCCAATGAAAGGATGCGGTCCATGACGACCACTAGAGAGCCCAAAGGTCATTGCGGACAAGCCTCCATCGAGATCGGAACTTCAGTTTTGTCCGAGCCAAAGGAGCTGAGTGGGGGTGTAAAGCCATTCCCATACTCAATTGGACTCAACAGAGCGGCCTAGCGAGCGGATGAGTCCGTCGTCCACCCACGATCAATTGCTTGTCCACTTGATTCCTAATTCTTCGCCTTTCATCTTCAAGACGTGAAATTTTGCAGTTGAAAATTCGAAGAGGCTTTGTTGTTTGAAATTCGAGCGAAAATCAGCACAAAAAGGAGCGAAGCCTTGAATAATGCTTCTTTTGAGAAAATAGATCGAGTTGCTTTGAATCTACAGTAGCAACAATTGCAAGGTATTTTGAAATACCTCTTTAAGTAGCGTGATCTACTTTGGAATGATTGAAGTTAAAGGCTCCATCTCCGATACAAACTCTCATACAAATGAGCCTGAGATCTGCAAAAAAGGGAGAGGAGCGAGAGGGATGAGGAATCAGACCGAAAAATGCTGGGGCAAAGCCGGGTCAGTGACCCATTTGTAGTCGCAGAAACGGGTGCGGTGCTGGAGGACGTAATCAAGACAATTCAGTTCAACCAACAACTTCGGACGCACATTCGAGCCGCTGCGCTTTCAATCTCTATTAACTGCAACAGCAGCAGCAAGCGGAAGAGCAACGCTGTCTGTGCATGATGTCATGGGAGAACGTGAGCTCGTGATCATGTGTTTCTGGCTGCGCTCTAGGAATGTGTGAGGCAATCACTTCACACTTTCAGTCCCACCGTGTTTTGGCATTATGCTCGTAACAATGGTGATGAGTGCGCTCTGTGTCACTTGATCAGTGTGCACATCTCCGGACGACTGATCCTTTGAAGCAGATGGCCGAGCAAGTGTTTTTGGGTGCTTGCTTTTTGCTGATGTTGTTGTATGGAGAGCAAAACAAACAGTAGAAACCAATTGCTTGTGTGATTGACCCACTAATGCGCAAGAGAAAGGTCCGAGTCGGCTGTTCCGAGCCCACTTTGCTTGACTTGCTTTTCTTTGACTTGCCTTCTGTATGCGCAGCCAAACTGTTTTTTTTGCTTTCTCGCGACGAGTGAGCTTCACAGCTGCTGTTGTTGTAAGCGGAGGGCTTCTTTATCACGGCGGCGTGCCACCCTCTTGTGTTTCTTGTTTCTTGCTTGTTTGTGCAGCTCTCGCTCATTCTTGTTTTTCCTCGCTTGCAGCCCTGCGCAAGCAAGCCACGCAAACAAGCAAGAACAACAACAACAACTCGCCTTGTTCCAATGCTCACCCACATGAGTGAGCACCCGGAGCCGACGGTCCCGAGCCACAAGCTCCACGCGCTCTCGGACGAGGCGCTCGCGGCCTTCGGCCACCACCAGCACCACGCGCAGCCGCAAACCCACCACCACTTCCTGCATACTCAGCCGCCGCAGTGGCACCATGAGGACGACTACGACCAGCCGCAGCACAACGACGGCGGCCAGCACCAGGACGAGGACGACGAGGACGAGGACGACGAGGTGTTTGCGCCGCGTCAGACTGTGCTCGGGTCGCCGCAGTCCGGGCTCCTGGAGCTCGTGAGCGGCAACGGGAACAAGGCGCCGCGCAAGACCAAGCGCGAGATCTTCATCTGCCCCGAAGTGCACTGCGGCAAGCAGTTCCCGCGCAGCTTTGCGCTGCGGCGCCACATGCGCATTCACACGGGCAACAAGCCGTACGCGTGCGACTTTGAAGGCTGTCCGCAGAAGTTCAACACGTCTGGGAACCTGAGCCGCCACAAGCGCATCCACAGCGGCGAGCGGCCGTACCCGTGCGTATACGCGAGCTGCGGCAAGCGCTTCAACACGAGCACGAAGCTCAAGCGCCACATGCGCATCCACTTCCCCGACGGCCAGAACCTCTTCCAGTGCGTCGAGGCGGCCTGCGCCTGGGCCTGCGACAACTACAAAGAGTACGTGCAGCACCAGAAGCTCCACAGCAGCCTCGCCCTGGGCGTGCCGCTCGACCAAGCGATTGCCCACAACAGCAGCAAAAAGACCAACGCTGGCCGCAAACCATCCAAGGCCAAGACCACTGGCGCTGTGGCCGCTAAGACTGCGGCTGCGGTCTACGCGCAGGCGTCCGCAATGACTGGCGGCTCACCCACGTACGCCCGTCGTCCAGAGTACCACCTCGAGCAGCAGCAGCACTCGTCGCCCGAGTACGCGGACCGCGAGTACGACGACCGCCGCACGTTCGGCCACACGTTTGCGCTCTCGGCGAGTCTGCTGCACCAGCACCAGCAACAACAGCAGGACCAGCACCACCACCAGCACCACCGTGCAACCCTGCACGAAAAGGACCTGGACATGGAGCACGAGTACCAGCACCACAGCAGCACCAGCCACCACCAGCACCAGCAGGACCACCAGCAACACGAGCACCGCCGTGGCAATGTGAAGCAGGAGGACCGTCCGCGGCTGCCGTTCCCAACGCAGTCGTTCCCGTCCGAGTCGACCTTTCATCACCACAACCAGCAGCAGTCGGCCCACAGTCGCCCAGCGGCCTATTACGAACACGCGAGCAGCAGCTACTTCAACGCCCATCCGGCGTACATGCGCGGGCCGCACGACGGCTACGCAAGCCACAGCAGCCACCACGGCCACTCGGAAGACCACCAGCAGCATGACCAGCACGCGCAGTACGAGACTCCGCTCCACTACGGAGGTGGCGGCCACCACAGCCGCCGCGGCTCGGACTCGCCCAACGACTACGACTCGCCGCCGTCGCGGACGCCGTCGCAGGTGGCAGAGGACGTCAAGTACGCGTACGCGGCCGCGGGCATCACGCCGACACCCGAGTTCACTGGTGAGGAGCTCAGCGCCGTGCTGGAGCTCATGAAGGACTCGTGAGCAGGTTTATTAGGAAATAGGTTGGCCTGTAAGTAAAAAGTAGGTATTTTAGGAGTGCTATGTGTGTAAAGTTGTAATTTAAAGAGCAGGCTTTTTGAAATGTGTTTTGATATCGTTTAGCTGGAAAATGAACCAACACGTCAGAAGTAGTGAAGCTCTTCGGCACGCACGCATCCTGGCAAATGGAGATTTGCCCGCTGAAGGAGAGAGCTTGGACGCTCGTACTTCGATGAGTTTTTTTATTTATTTTATAAAAATTGACAATCGTAAATTACAGCCTAATTTGTCAATTGGTTGAAACAAATCTTAATTATAGTACTGTCCCAGCGAGTACCCTAAAATGCATGTCAAAGGCGACGCCCATGTACACACGGTACTACTAAACCCTCTCAAAAATGATAGCATCGCCTTTGACATGCATTTTAGGGTATTTTTCTACAATGCTAAACAATACTACTCTGTCCGAAATTTATATGTGCATCCCTGTTTGAAAGTGTGTCCCAAAACAACCAGGACGCTTTTGAGGGAGCGGATTGGACGAAAACATTCGCAAAGGTTGGAGCTTTTGCTCATTTTCCCGCTGTA
>JAASFY010001069.1:0-12539 GCA_023334035.1 Globisporangium okanoganense
CGGATCAGATTCCACACCCACAACCATGTCCTACCTGCCGTAAACATGAACCCACGATGTGTTGCAATCACTGGGATGATTACCCACCATGTTGGCGTTCCCGATGATTACGCGGTCGCGGCGCGAGACGTCTTGCCAACAGATGTCGCTTGTTGTGAATGTCGGCTATGCTGGTGATGCTTGTAGCTTCTTTGCTAATGACCATACGGCCCTTGTGCATGTTGAAGTCCAGCTGTACTCCATTTTTACTAAATTGACGCACGCTTTGCAGGTTCTGCGCGAGATTCAGAATGTTGAAGAAATTTCCGAACTCGAGTTTTATCACTTATCCACAATCACTAACGAACTCGGCCATAGCAGTTCCAATGTCCTCCGCCTTCATAAAGTTGTTATCGCCAAGGAACATCTTCTTATAGACAGCTTTCATCGCTACGAAGTACGTCTTTTTCAACGCCATGTGGTTCGTGTAGCCCGAGTTAATCACCCTCATGCTCTACTTCATTGTAACAGGGGTAACCCTATTACACAACGGTGCGTTCTGGATGGCGTATACCAATCAACACTCAGCAAAGCTGTGCTGAATGCGTACTCGGTTTGTACCGGCTACTACCAGTTTGTTCCCATTCGGAAATCCAGTTTCAGTGGCGTGTTCACGCCACTGTCCAATTGGCACAATCAATGACGTCACCGAATGACGTCATAGCTCCTTCTCATTCCATTGGCTGAAAGCATCCTTTTCAGCCAATCAAATAGTTAGATTCCCAACAGATCAATATAGCCAAAAGGAGAAGTAGGTTTTTAGGTTTTTCCTTAATCTCGGTCCCGCCAGGGCCGAGCCATTTTACTCTCAGTTTTACCATAAAACCCCCAAGTTGTTCTGTGTGAGCTCGGAATAAGGTCCGAGCTTTGCATACAACCCCCTAGTTGTTTTTAGTGCTTGAGATTGGCTCAAGCACTGAGCGCTTCCTCACAACCGCACTTGTGTACGCCGCGTTATGTAACATGGAGATGCGTCGTCCGATATGAGTGTTTCGCCAGACGTAGGTTGTAGGGGGGGCGACGAGCGCTGAGTTGTCTTGCCTGTCACTTGTAAACACAAATCAATGGCTTCCGTCCACTGCAGGGACGCTCACTTACCTCTCGTTCTTGACCTCGTGCAGCACACAAAGTCCCTCAGACACCCCGCACTCATGTTGGCAGGCGTGAAGGCTAACGAAGAGAAGCGAAGAAGACACACACACACTTGTATTCTCGGTCGAACGAGGCAAATCCAAAAGTGAGAGCTCAAACCCTCAAAGTCCTACAAATGCACCTAAAGTTGCTCTTGAGCATACAAACTTCAAGTCCTTCATTATTGCGCCTGCAGCAGTCCTTCAGCGCGAGCACCTTAATCGACCTGCGCCATCCGCTTCCCGCGCACGCATCTCCAAGACGTCCCTCGCGACGTGATGAAGATCGGTCGCTCCAAGCCACAATATTCCCGAACGCAGTCTCCGACCAGATCTCCATACCGTCCTTCAGCCCGCACCCTTGAACTCTCTCTCTCTGCTCGCACGTTTTCCTCTCCACACCACTTCACACGCATCTTCTTTTCACCGCGAGGAGACGCTCGATCACGATCCAGACGATTGCCGGCGCGGCCGTCCTGAGCCCGCCCGAACGACCATCACTCGGCGCTCGAACTGCCACCTTCACTCACCACATCACTCGAGCAGCCCCAGGAGGTCTCGGACGCCGGCACTGCTCGAGGCGCTGCGTGGTAACATCTCACTCCGTTACACCTGGTAGCACTTAGTAGTCCTTTCAACAACCAACTGGTTGCTGAACCGCTGATCAAGAGTCCTCCCGCACACCATGATTTCTGGGGTGGGTCAAAATTCACAGTCCGAGATCACCCGGGCTGACTTCTCGCATTTGAGTGACTCCGAATGGAGCGCACTCGAGCGAATGGCATTGACGCTCGGTTCTGTCGTGGTGACAAACATTCTCACCACGTCACCGAGCGATCAGCGCGTTGACGCTCTTGGTTATATGAACCAAGAGCTGGAGAATTAGCGCCAGCGATTACTCGCTAGCGTCACTTCCCCGAGGACCCTACGTGCTGAGTTTCTAAAGCTCAACGTGTCCATGTACAAGGGAAACGAAGGAGAGAATCTTCCTTGTTGGCTCGTCGAACTGGACGCAGCTATCGAAGCTCGGAACATTACTGATCAGAGCCTTCAAGTTGCGTTCGCCATGAGTTGTCTTGGCGGACGAACGAAGAGTTGGGCATTTGAGTACGTGTGCACGACCCTGTGTCGTTTGCGACGTACTACGACTTCAAGACCGAACTGCGACTTGCGTTCGAACCTCCAAAGAACGAGTTCAGAGCTCGTTCTGAGTTCCTCGATTTGCGCCAATGCAAATCGGACATTCAAGTGTACTCTCAACGAACACGCTATTTGGTGTCCAATGTGGTCACGGACCAGATTAACACTACGACCCAGGTCGTCGTGTACATGAAGGGTCTGAACGATGGCCCTGTCAAGACGTAACTCTTTAGAGAGCTACCACAATCGCTTGACGATGCCATCTCCAGGAGCCTCCAAGAAGACCAGTATGAAACAGGCCTCGTTTCATACTGGCAACGCGAACAAGCCCAAGTCCAGCGGCCCCAAGTCAATGGACCTTTCCGCTGTCCAAGCTTCGAATTTCAATTTGAAGCGAGGCGACATGAAGATGTCTCGGGGCAACCGATGCGGAAAGATGGGTCACTTCGCCTACGAGTGCATGGCTACAAAGACCATGCCTCGATCGAAGCAGACGGAACTCGTCATCGTGCAGATTCCGCAAGAACTTCTTCCAGCTCAAGGCTGGGAGCTAGACAATCTCTGAAGCAAGCTTCGGAGGATTGGACACCATAAGAGGCTGGGTAGCTAATATAATATCTATATGTCTGCGTCAAGACATTGATAGTCTCGACGTTGTCGACTTCCTCATCAAAGTGCTTCTGACGACCACGGTGAGAGCCTTTTCCTCGACCGTGAGCCTTCTTCTTGCGCGCGGCTGGTGAGCCGTGCGACTTCAACTCAACGTCGGCTGCCTGATCAGCTCGACGTGTTGAGTGTACTTCGCAGTCAGAAGGAAGCTTCTGGCAGAAAGTGCCTGGGTCTTGAGCACGACAGTCGTCACTGTGCGTGTCATCTTGAGTGTGACGAGTCTGTTCGCTCACACGGTTGTCTTCGTCACGGGCGATCTTTATCGCCCGTGTTGCTTCTTAATGCGATTGGGCGAGCTCGCCGAGTCGCTTGGGGTTTGCCAACATGACGTTGGTCAACAGATCGCGATGCGTGATCGTTCACAGACTCGGCAGCGTTGCTTCTCGAGTCGTGACAACCTGCAAGCGCGCCTGAAACACCAGCAGAGCTATCGCACCTTGCTGGTTTCTTATTAGTCTCCGTGTCTGGTGACCAGTCGACCGACAGGGATTCCCTTTCGATCGTTGGCTTGGACTTCTGCATCCAGGGGGTGCAGAGGATGACGTCGTAACGCTCATCCAAGTCCAAGACGATGAAGTTGGAACGACATCGTTTGCCTTCGCAGTGGAAGTTAAGACTTACCACGCGTTTCGGAACCAGGACAGTTGTTCTAGTCGCAAGACGTACGGACAACTGAGTACGAGGAACACTGAGTTCCTTGTATTAAAACTTGGACAGACTTTGCGCTCTCACAAAGTTGTTTGACGCTCCGGTGTCAACTAGTGCACGCAAGGTAGTTACAGTACCCTGCGAGCGTAAATGCAGAGTGATGAGATGAGGTCCATCACTCCGTTTGGATCGGAGAGGAATTGCTTCTTCTCCCGGGACAGCGATGCTCACATGCTCGATATCGGCATATGAGATCGCGACTCCAGTAGGGCGCCTTGCTCCTACTGGTTTCTTCGTTTTTTTGCATCAGCAGTGCCGAGAAGATTTGACTTATCCTGCCAGAGGATGAGTCTGTAGATATCCGCTACCAGATATCTATGCAGGATACTGAGAACACAAGTTTCGTCAACCTTGGACCCTGAGGTCCTTGGAGTACAGTCCAAAGCTGAACGCTTTGAAGCACAACGGTGGGCGACGTTGAAGGCAACGTCACCATTCTACAAGGATCTTAACGAATACGAGGACGTATTCCCTGACCAGGTGCCAAGCAAACTCCCTGTGGACAAAGGAGTCCGTCACGAAATTGATCTCGTGTCTAAAACCAAGTACTGCGTGACGCAACAGTGGCCACTGTCGCGCGACCAGGTTGAAGCGATCGACAAGTTCTTTGCCGATCGCCACAAGGTTGGACATGTGCGAGAGTCTACCTCGCCACATTCTAGTATAACGTTCTGTGTCAAGAAAGCCACAGGAAGTTGGCGGATCGTCCACACCTTCAACAAGTTGAACGCGACTACGATTCCGGCTCAAACGTCAATCCTGAGGAAGGATGTCATCATCGATGGCATGAGCGGTAGTACTGTCTACAGTACTGTCGATCTGATGGATGGATTCTATCAAATTCTCATGCGTGAGCAAGACGTTCCGCTCACTGCAGTCAGCACCCCCAGTGGGATGCTGTGGGAATGGCTAGTGATGCCGCAAGGGTTGAAGAATGCGCCAGCGATCTTCAACCGATGCGTCACTAACCTCCTGGGAGCGAGTACATCATCGTCTTCGTGGACTACTTCACACGTAGGGCTGGGCCTTCCCAGTGAAACGTCTCGACACTCACTCGTTCGTGCAGTGTCTCATGGACGAGATCGTTTCGCCTCCTCGGCGACCTCGGGTCGAATTTCTTCTCGGATCTTGCTCGGTTCTTCTACGAGACGTTGGGTATCAAGAAACTCCAGAGCACGCCGTATCATCCACAAACGCAAAGGCTCGTGGGGAGATTCAACGGGACGCTGATCATAATGCTCTGCTCCTACGTGAACGCGTCTCAAACGGACTGAGGTATTCATCTAAACAAGGTCCTCTTTGCCTACCGTAGGTTTCATCACTCAACGCTGGGTGACTTTCCTTACTTCTGCCTATTTGGGAGAGACCACAAGTTGCCTATTGACGTGGCGTTCCTCAACATCGTTACACAATGACAGTCCAACGAGGTCGCTCTGTACCAAAGGCAGCCGTACGAATCACTCAAGAAGACGCGACAATTTATGGAGAGTCAACTCATCAAGGGACAAAACCGCAACGAGAAACGTCTTGAGAGCCAACGAGACGTCCAGTTCCAGGTAGGTGACGCTGTATGGGTCTACCAGTTCTTCCACCGCTCCACCGCCGTCGATGACAAGCGTGTCAAGAAGTGTGGCCGCCACTTGGCACTGACTTTTCCGAGTTGTCGCTAAGCTTGGCAATAACGCGTATCGCTTCGAAGTGCCTTCGTCCTCAGACAAAATTGTCTCGGTAAACGTGAACAGATTGATGCCCTACCGTGATCGTTGTCTCCGGCCTGGTATCGAGATGTTTCCTGAAGGAGCGTAGACTGAGGTCGAAGAGGTACTCGAGGAAGCGGATCCGCCCGAGACGAGCTTCATCGAGCGGAGAGAGATCGGAGGCAAGTCTGTTCTGACCAACGTGCGGTATCCCGTCCTAAAGATTGTCGACTGTCGGGTCGGAGCCAATGAAGACGACTTTCTGGTCTTGCTTGCCAACCACGAGACGTTCTGGGTCCGACGAAGCTCCTTGGCCAACTATCAAGACCTGTTGCTGAAATACGAAAACCAAGAGAGGTGACAACGAGAATTGTGGTGGTGCACCACAGTCAGCGTCTGGACGAGGCCGATGGCGATAGCAAGGACTTCTTGCACTTTTAGTGTCAAGAGTCCTGTCGCCGTGTGCATGTGTATGTAGTGTCGAAGACGGTCTCGCAAAAGATCGCGTGTGTGTCAAAAAAGAAATATAAAATATGGGAGAGAAGATTCAAGACAGCGAAGAAGAACTGAATAGCAAGAAGTCGAGCCCCGAGAAGAAACGATTCAAGAAGTGCATTAAGAAGATGGAGCTGCCGGGAGACCGTCGAGAAGAACAGTACCACTACCAGAACAGAACGAGGAAAGTGCCCAGTCCTTTGGAGACGGGATACGCTGATCGCCGAGATCTTCGTCCTCGGCATCGTCTTCCTCGCTGACTTCACTGTTGTCGTCATCGCCGGCGTCGCTTTCTTCCCCGTACTCGGCGTCATCATCTTTGTCCTCGTTGTCTTGAAGCTGAGTCACGTCGACGTCCTGACCTTTGCCGATGGCTTCCTTCTCCTCGTCATCCTCGCCCTGGGGCTGAGTCTTGTCGTCATCCTCGCAGTCGCTGTAGTGGATGTGGATCTCGTCGTCTGTCTCAGTGGAATCATTTTAGTCCCCGTCAACTGACTCCGCCGGCGCATGAGCGTCTATCCCGGAGTCCGAATAGTCGCTTTTCTTCGTCGTGAGTCGAATGCGAGAAAGAAGGTTGTCGATCCCTTCGACCAACATCGGTCGGAGTTCCGCCATTTTGGCGATAACCCCATGGTGCTGGCCGAGATCCTCCCACACTCGAATGTCTTTCGACTGGTTGCGGACGTTCATTGCAAGATTGGGCGTCTCCAGGTGAATCGCAATGAGTGCCTTTGCGTCCAAGCTTAAGAACGAAGCTTGACTGCTTTGAGAGGGCTTCGGAAATCGAAGTGCTTTGGACTGCTCCAACAATCGCACGAGCGACGGGCAACGATCTGGATCGCGAAACGCTGGGTCCAGCGCGGTGGAGACTAACGCGTACAGCTCATCGTCGCTCAGGGTGGCCCACTTGTGGGCACTGTCGGGCGCCCACCAAAAGATATTGTCGTGCAGTCCACTCTCCAGCCGCTGTCGGCAGTCTCCAAATCCGCACTTGCGAATACAGAAGTCAATGAATTTCGTCCGAGCACAGTGCGCCTTGAAATGTCTCTTCCTACGACTCTCGGTGACGCTCGGTGGCCTTGGGCTTCATCGAGTAGTTGAAGAGACGCAAGAGGAAGTCGGTTCGGTGACGCATCCAGAAGACGTAGTGCTCCGCATAGACCTCGGGATCGTCCTGGGGTACGTAGAAGTGCTGTTGTCCTGCCTAAGGGTAGATGCGACGGTGCAACTCCAAGCCCTCTTTGGTCGCTTGATTCGGCAGACTCGAGGCGATCTTTCGCAAGAATCGACGATGCTCGTCCGTCCCTCGACGAGGACGCTGTCCTAGACCCAAGAACGCGAGCGCCTTGGGAGGCGCCGTCACCAGTGGAGTTGCCGATGCCGGAGACTGAGCTGCTTTCTTTGAAGACGCCTTCTTCTGCTTCTTCGTCTTAGAAAGCATCTCCTTCGCGAAACTCGAGGGCTTGGGAAATCATTTCTGGATTTAAGCCTTCTTAGTGGCGATAGACCGAGCTTGAGCTTGTTGTGACTCGGCTCGCTGATGAACCAGCGTTTCTGGGGACGCTTGGTGAACGAGCTAACCGGCGCGAAGGGCGGTGTACTCAGCGCACTGCCCGAAGACGCCGCTGCTGAAGTCGCTCCTGGCTTGACGTCGAGACGCAAAGTACGAGAAGCCGACGAGGTCAGATTAAGAGTTGGCGCCGCGCGTTTTTGAGCCCGCGACGCTCAAGTCGTGGTGCCTGGAGGATGCAGAAGAGTTGTCGCGGTAGCCGGAGTTGCCTTCAACAACTTCGTGAAGAGCGCTTGGACTTGATTGGCTGACAAATGAGCGGACGCCGCTATCGAGTCGGGGCGAGAAGTCGCGAGCAGTTGCGAGATCGACGGCACTGTCACTCGGGGTCGCGGCCACAGCACTCACGAATATGACTGCGATGTCACTCGATTCACTGGTGGCAACGTGATCGTCAACTGGTGACTCGGTTCGCGGCCTTCGACCATGTCAAGCCCCACTCATCGTATTTCTTCGGCGTCGGCCATGGCAACCGCGTTTCGCCCGAAGTAGTCGGATAATTCGCCCAAAAACGAGACTTGCGCGTCTTCCCAGGCCTCTCGGTAGATCCGCTCGATGTTCAAATGGGCATGAGCTTGTGCGTCGATCACTTGGAGCTGCACTTCTTGCGCTTCACGTGTTTCTTCTTCGATGATTTCTTCCAATGGCTGCGAGGACGACGAGAGGACCATGGTCAGCACCCCGAGGCGACGAGCGAGACGACGAAAACGAGCGCGGCTACGGAGCCCGGGGCAAAGGCAGCGACGCCAGACGACAGCAATGGACGAGACGCTAACTCGGAGGTGACTAGCGTAACAGCGGAGGCGTGAGGCGACGGTGGCGAGCGGGGCTGCGCCGCGTGACGAGCGATCGGGAGGACACGGCAAATTGGAAAATGAGGCTGTTCCCACGAGAGATCGCGGTCGGCGCCTTGTGCTGCGCCGCCCTTTCTGGGAAAGGTGGGACCACGTCCCACGTATCTTGGCAACGGAACAATGAGGGGAGACCTGTCTCTGAATTTGATATCCCGTGTTTCTCGACTGGGATTTACCTAGAAATCTTCGGCCAAGAGACTCGCCTCAATACGGTGACCGGGCACGACGAAGATCTCCAATATCGACGATTGACGGGGCGGCGATACCTCTCATCTCTCTTCGGAATGATGTTGGTCGAGACGGATTCTCTTCTTTCGCCTTACCCCGAGCGTCTCTTTCTGCAGGGCAGTGGAACATTGGGACCTCGAGCGAGAGGACGGTTAGCTTCGCGTCCGTGAGCCTCCCAAGCTCTTAGACTTCGTCTCCTCGTTTCCCAATTTGCGATTCCGTCTCCTCATCTGCTGCCATGGACGCCTACGACTACAAGACCTACGTTCTCTTCTTCGCAGGCTACGTCTGCAGTGTGCTGGGTGTCACCTTCGCTAGCTGGCTACGGGAGTTGCGCCTCGTCGTGCTGCTCCTGCCTTCTACGGGCACTGTGGACGACGCTGTTATGATTGCCTTGTACCCCCTGCACGACTTGTGTCTCGACAAGGCCGACATCAACTGCATGATCGAGGTCTTGCCCAACGAGAAGATGCTCGCGGATAAGGCCGTAGCGGAGAACCCTGGCCCCCGACGATCGCAGCGGGTTCGAGAGCAGCAGCGCTAGAAGCTCCGTACCCGCATCAAGGACGATGTGGACTTTTGGTCCGGAGGTTTGTCGTGCGGCGTTCTGACGCGAGCAGACCTTCGGGCTTCGTGCCGTCTCTTTTGGTGTTCGTTGTCCGCTGTCGTGCGTGTCAACTGGCTCCATTCTGGCTCGATCGTCAGAGTGATGGTTATCGAAGGACTTGACGAAGTGGGCCTACGAGGATGCGAGTGGTGCGAGGAAGCAGAGCGATGGCTTCGGCGTGCTTGAGTCAACTACAAATGCGGAGACGTCTCGTTATTGGCCCACGGTACCGTGCGACCCTGAACGCGACCGCGCTGGAGGGATGAGTGAGAGAGAGAGACAGTGGATGGTGGTGAGACTTGTATGGTTAACTGGCTCACTTTTGAACTTGCGGAAGCGAGCCCAGATTAATAAGACTTTGGTGTGTCTGATTTCTTTGCTCGGTATTTCGTTGCAGCACCAGCGTCAGGAGCGTCTCGACAGTCAACGCGAGAGTCTCGGCTGTGAAGGAGAGTGTCTCGACGGAAGCGCGGGTGTCTCAACAGGTGAAGCGCGTTGGTGTCGCGCGCAGGAGCACAGAAAAGCTCAACGTGCGTCTCCCTCTCCCCACGAACAGAGGCCTGTGCGAACACTGGTCTCAAGGCTCGCTCATCACGGGGCACGTGTGCAAATATCTATATATACCGATTGTTTAATTTTTCAATACAATTCTCATTTTTCGTGTTTGTCTGGTAACTTTCTTTCATATGATTCGTTGAAGTTACATATTTTTGGTGTGTGGGCATTGCGTTCGGTCGTTTGAGATATAGTGGGGAAAGTCGCTCCAGTATTGAAATGCCTGCGAATTTGGTGGGCTTTGTGCTCCGTCTTTATCTGTACCGTGATAAAAACCCGCCCCAGAAACCAACGATTGATCTCGGTGTTCCCCTCACCACCGACCTGGCGCGCAGTTTATAAACCGCCTTCATGTCGATATACACGTGACCTAGAGCATCGCGAGGGGAGCCGTCGACTGCCTCAGCGTCCGGCGGCATGCTTGAGGTACGCAGTAGCTACGTCGCCGCCGTAAACCTTCAGACCGAGCCTAGCAGCAACCGCCAGGATCATTTTAAAGGATCTCATTCTCGCAACTGGCAAGAAAGCCTCCGCAAAGTCCAGGCCAGGACGCTTTTGTCGCCATGGCCGACGAGACGAGCCTTGAATTGAATCATGTAGCCTAAGTGATCCGACTAGAGAAAGCAAAATCACATCGCCTTGAGCGCTTCTATGCCAGATGGCATGTCGGAGCATGGAATCTCCTCAGGAACGCCCATGGCTCTCAGTGCCATCGTCTCGGCCTGCTCGACTGACGCTCAGAATGTGGATGGTTCGAACGCATCACTTTACGATGTTGCTCGGAACTTGACTTTGTTTGCGCGAATTGGCCGGTTCCTGACGTCCATGACTCGGGTGTTCGAGTTCACAGTGAATTTGTCGTAGCGACGAGGAGGTCTGCGCTGACTCGAGCTACGCAAGCTGGTACGCTGCTTCTTTGGCATCCTCAGTGGAGGCTCGGAATTGTCGCTCTAGCAGCCTTGCATGTAGTTGACCATGATGTTCAAGCTCTGCGAACGGCTCTCGCAGACGCTGCCACGCTGCCTTCAATGCCGCGCATGGCCTCCTCTCGACCATACTCGTGAAGTTCAACTTTGAGTTCAGCTTCAACCGACCAATGGGTAGCCATGCTGATAGCCACATATGCCACTGAAGCTGCGTCAGTGTCGTCATCTGAATGATCGTCTTTAGCATCTCGGCCTTCCTCGACAGGATCGTCGAAACCAGCATTACCATGTTGAGCGACTGATCCATTCGAAGCAATAGCGCGGCCAACTCCTCTCTCTGGTGAAGTGGAGAGGCTAAGTTATTGGGCAGAGCTCCTAGGAGCCTGTCACACGCCTTCTTGAGGACGTTCCCAACCTAGTTGCATCCTTTGAGGCGCAGGCGGCGGTGATTGATCTTCAGCAGCAGCGCGTTTACGCCCACGCGCAGTCACGGTGCGTGGTGGTGCCGCCAAACTATCTCCTTGCGGTCTTCCCACATACGTCCCACCACGAATTGCGCTCTTTAACCGCGCTCGCCTTGTGCGCTTGTGCTCACGCCGCGAGTCACACTGTTCTTCTCTGTCGTGACACTCGATAGAAAATTTGCGTCATTCCCCTCCTTGGTCTCTAACGGAGGACCGAAATTGGGAGTACTCGCTGTACCCTCATTGCCATCGTGCATCTTCTCATCGCGCCATCCGTGGAATGTGGCGTCGAAATCTTCGAAGTGCACACGTACCTTCACCAATAAACTCTCTTGTGTGTAGTGTGCTTGCCAGCGATCAGGCGACTGCATCATCGGGATCTTGTATGTAATCTCCAGCTTTGGTTGATGCCCACCGATCGGCTCGAGACAAATTTCGTGGTTTGCCACCATAATTTGCTTCTTCGCAGCGATCCTGGAGTTTTCCCCCTCGTCCCCAGACTCAAGACCAATGCCGCCGAGTTCGCCGGCATTAGTGCAACTGATCCTCGTTGACGGCCTACAGTACTCGATATACTCGACCCAATCTTCATTGGTCCCATGTCTGGTCGCCAACTCGCCTTCCTCGAGCTCGGGACCGTCGTTCGGCTCGTAGTCTACGGTCAGCGACATGTCCTCGCCGTCATCGAACACCGTGGTGCCGTTTTCTAACGACGAGCAGCTCGCTGAACTGCGTTTCGCGTCATCTTGTCGGGGTTGTCGCTCCTTCGTCGGAGATCACGCTCGCGGTAGCTGGAGCACTCTCGTGCGTACCATTCACTCCTGCATCTTCCTGGTCTTCCTCCACGCGCTGGATGAGACGAGTAACGGGGTACATGAGTGGATCACCGCAGTAACTCCACTCTACCAAACTACCGTGTGTGCAACATGTTAAGACCGAACTTAGTGCAAGTTCGCAGTGTCCACCTCAGACGTGTCACGTGCGAACTTGGTACGTACTTAAGGAACATTTATATCTAGCAGTTATGCAGCTACGATATTGGCTATTGTTGAGACCAAGTAACCAATCGGAAGTACTACCTCTGGTCCACATTAATGTGGCCCAAAGGATTTGCATTTGGTCCACAATTCAATGGCCCTAATATAAAGCGTTTTGATTGGAAGATAAAAACATTTATACCAATCTGATTGGTCAAAATTATCTTTTCCACATTCTATTAGATAAAAATCACATATTTGGTTAATGATTGGCGGAAAGTAATCGTCACAGTATCTATGCTTTGCGACTTTGTCACATCACGTGTGTTTGTGCTCTCATAGCGAAATCTGATTTTATGAAATATTTGAAAGATTATCTCCAAGTAGGTGTGATCCATTCACCGATTGGATACCAGGAACCCTTTCATCCAGCAGAATGAAAATATCACTCGAGTTTTTTCTGCCTTCCTGGTTCCATAA
>JAASFY010001070.1:0-12529 GCA_023334035.1 Globisporangium okanoganense
GAAGGTTCGTTGTGTCCATATGGTATGTGAGTAATGTGAGTAATTCGGATGACTCAATCGATTAATGAATGCTGTGCAGGCTGCTTCAGCGTCCTCAAGGCGCGTATCAAGCCATTCCTGGCATTGCACAGAGAGGAAATGCTCAGCATTGGTTCTTTCTCTATGCTGACTGCCTGTCGCATGGATCTGCTCGAACGTGCTGTTGCTTACAGCATGCCGTTCATCGACAACGTTCGTCTCATCTGGCGTATGGCTTTGCACTGCCAGATTTCAGTTGCTGGTGCCATTCGCAACGAAGACATGCACTACGGGGCTTGATTTCATTTTGCTGTTTTCTTTTTTCACTTTGTTGTTTTGTCAGGTTTTTTACTTGGTAATTTTTGATTCTCCACGAATTTTATTTTGGTATTTTACGCCGTAAACCACATTGGACTTGGCTTTTTTCATTTTGGACCGGCAAAGGTGTAGCGTATGTAACTCGTGATCTACGAGTTTTTATACTTGGCCTCATTATTGATTCGTACTTCGAAGTATATTTTTGTCGCTCAACAGAAAATATTTAACGACATAGTGAGGCCAAGTGAATCGTAGATTATTGTTGCCATAGACAATACGCGATTAGTTATGGCAACAATCAGCATTGGTCAGCAACATTATGTAAATTACAAAATTTCGCACAATATCTGGATGATCGCCAATGAATTGCTCCCATCTGTCCTGCTTCTGCTCCTCTCCTCTACATCTGACCTGCTGTTGGGGCGTCGTCTTATAATCGTGGGACGACGCCCATTCGAAGAAGCTGTTCCTCTCTCATCCCGACTCCCATGATGCTCGTGCTGCCGCCTTCCTCGTCGTCCCTGTCGCTCGCTGCGCTGGTCGCCAAGGCACTACTCGCGGTTGCACTCACATGGTTTGCCGTGCCCGTGGCTGCTGCGCTACGCCGCAAGATGCGCATCGACGCGGGACTCAAGCCCGTCGCCGGGCCGAGAGGCTGGCCACTACTGGGCATGCTGCCAGACATCCTGCGCCACGCGCCGCGCGTCCACGAGTTCACGGTGCGTTGTGTTCTGGGGGTACTGCTCTTGTGGTACACTCTCATCTTGGGAGGGGTGCGTACCGTATTGCGGTGTCTAAAGTAAGATGACTCATATGTAAATCATTTTTTACTTTATTGTATTCGAACGCATCGTACTGGACACGTAGGAATCACTGATGCTGGCGCATGGCGGGCGCATGAAGATGCCGTGGAGTCTCTTTGGCGACAGCGCACTCTGGGTATGTACGCTTACATATATATAATTAAGGCAGCCTCTTAATTAATTTGACCGTCTTCTCCCTATAAACTCCTCACGCCAGCTCGCATCCCCGGAAGACGTGCAGCACGTGCTCGGGACCAACCACGACAACTACGTGCGCTCGCAGCGGTTCATCGACGCGGTCGGCCACGTGTTCGACAAGTCCTTTCTCGGACTCAACCATGCGCACACGCCTGACGGTGGCGCAATGATCAAGCTGCAGCGCAAAGTAGGCATCAAGGTATTCACGACGACCAACTTCCGGGTCTTCACGGACCAGGTCTTCCACAAGTACGCCGCCAAGATGATCGAGCTTGTGAAGGAAAAGGGCGGCAAGTGTGACATGCATGAGATCAGCAGCCAGTACACGCTCCAGGCGATCTTCGATATCGGGTGTGGCATCCCATTGGAGGACGTGGACCCGAGCCTTGGACTGTCATTCATCAAGGCCATGGACTACGTTTTCTCGTACCTGAGCGAGCGCCTGACGACCAAGCCGTACTACAAGTACTTCTGGTGGTGCATGCCGAGCGAGTACGAGATGAAACGCAACGAGCAGGTGATGATCGACCTCGCCAAGTCCATCCTTAGCGAGAGACTTGAAGAGAGCGACGAAAAGATTGCGCCACGCTCGGACATCATGTCGCTCTTCATCAAGAAGGCACGCGAGCTTCAGGGCGATGAGGGCGCGTCAATCCTCGATCTCGAGACGCTTCGTGCGATCTTCCTGAGCTTTATCTTCGCTGGCAAGGACACGAGTTCGTCTGTGATCACGTACACATTCTACGCGCTGGCTCAGTACCCAGAGGTCCAACAGAAACTCTTTGACGAGCTGACGCAGTTCAGTGACAACGGAACGAAGACACCACTCACGTTTGACGATATCAAGAAGCTGCCGTACCTGGACGCGGTCGTGAACGAGACCATGCGGCTGTACCCGACGCTCCCGTCCAACTTCAAGGTCGCGGTGAATGATGATCATCTCCCGGATGGCACGTTCGTCCCCGCGGGAACTGAAATGTACTACACGCCGTGGTACATGGGCCGCAACAACCCGATCTTTGGCGACGACCGCGAGGTCTTTCGTCCTGAACGCTGGCTTGAGATGAAGACACGGCCGTCAGCCTACGACTTTCCAGTCTTCCAGGCCGGGCCGCGTATCTGCATTGGCATGAATATGGCTGTGATCGAGGTTCGCTTGTTCGTCGCCGTGATGGTGCGAGAGTTCCACGTGGCGATCCAGGAGGGCGAGCAAGTGGAAGACCGCGCGTACGTGCTCAGCCCAACGCTGACCATGGACGGTGGGCTTCCGCTTCAAATGACCGCGCGAGCCTAGATCTAGGCGCATGCATCAGCATTCTCGACTTCGGGACTCGGATATTGTGATGATGTGACAGAGTGGCGCCGAGGACCTGCAAAGATTTTCCCTTAACCTTCAGTTGACTAAATATATATATTGTATGTGTGTGAGCGATGCAACGGGAGTGGGGCATCATCGAACTATGGTTCTCTGATACACGCTTGAATCGCAATGACAGTAGTGATTCAGCTCATATCAACGAGGTCGACTATCGAGATGAGGCTAGAAACGAGAGTACACCCATCAAATCTACAAATTCAGCGATAACGAAACCATCTTTTTTAAAGAAAAAACATGAACAACCTGAAACAAAATTACTTCGTAAACTAAGGATTGATCTTTGAATTGTCTTTAATTGAACATCGAACTGTGTTCTGTGCTCTTGTTATTAGTGGTCACGTTGAACTCGCGGGGTGAGCTGCAGCGGAAGCCCGCCCTCCATCACAAGCGTCGCGCCAAAGGTGTACGGTCGGTCCTTCACCTGCTCGCTATCCTGCATCTTGACGTGGAACTTTTGCAGCAGCATCGCGATGAAGATCTTGGTCTCGAGCAGCGCCATGTTCATGCCTGGGCAGATGCGAGGCCCTCCCTGGAAGACTAGGAACTCGTACGCCGTCGGCCGGGTCTTCATCTCAAGCCAGCGCTCCGGTCTGAAGACTAGCTGGTCCTTGCCCCAGAGCTTGGCGTTGTTGCGGCCCATGTAGTACGGCAAGTAAGTGATCTCGGTGCCCACTGGGATGAACGTGCCATCTGGGAGGTAGTCATCCTCCGCCGCTTGCTTGAAGTTCGTTGGCACTGTTGGGTACAATCGCAGCGTCTCCCAGACGAATGCGTCCAGGTACTTGAGCTTCTTGACGTCTTCAAAGGTGAGTGCGTTCACATCCACGGTCTTGAGCTCTTCGAGGATCTTGTCCTGCTGCTCGGGATACTGCGCCAATTTGTAGAAGCAGTAGTGAAGCGTCGAGGCCATGGTGTCACGACTACGGAAGAGCGTCCCCGTCAAAATCGCGCGCAGCGTTGGGACATCGAGGATCGAAGCACCTTCCGCCTTGAGCTCGCGGACCTTCTTGATGAAGAGCGAGTGGATGTCGAACCGGGGCGCAATCTCCTCTTCGCTCTCGCCCAGCCACCACTTGGAGGATGCTGTCGACGAGGTCCATCATGAACTTGGACTCGCGCTGGAAACGGTACTCGTTCGGCATGAACGACGAGAGGTACTTGAAATAGGGCTTCGTGACAATGCGCACGATGAACGTCTCAAAGATAAAGTTCATGCTCTTGACAAACTTGACACCCAGTTCCTTGTCAAAGCTCTCGAGTGAGACACCGCAGCCAATGTCGAAGATCGTCTGCAAAGTGAATTGACTCGCGATTAGGTACATGTCGACCTTGCCATCTTGAGCGTTGATAATGTCGATAATACGCAGTGCATAGTCGCGGAAGACGCCTTCCGTGAAATCTTTAAAGTTGGACGTCGTGAACACACGCGTGACGACGTTGCGCTGGAGACGGTACATCGCGCCGCCATCGGCCACGTGCGAGTGGTTCGTGTCGATGAGCGTCTTCCCAAAGACCTCGCCCAGGGACTGGATGTAGTGGCCCGACTTGATGTAGTTGTTCATATTGGTCGTGAGCATGTGCTCGACGTCCTTCGGGTCCGAGACCTGCAAAAAATTATTATAATTAACAGTAAAGTAGATTGATTATTTGATTAGCTTCACCTCAGCAGTAAATAAATATATATTCGAAGGCAACAATAAGAAAATACTTACGATGACCATGTTGGCACCAAAGATGTTCCACGGCAGCTTGACCCGGCCGCCATACTGGCTCAGTAACTCAGACTAGATACACACAAAAACACACACAGCAACCGTGTTAGTGAGTTTGTGATCAAAGCGATGATTGAAATTTGGATATCCACGTCATAACTAAATAGCAATAGCAAGACAAAGGCTGTACCTGGAAATCGTAGATGCGCTGCAGGTTCTTGGCCAGCTCGAGCACGAAACCGAAGAGGAACCGCCCCGTTGGGCCTGGGATTGGCTTGAGGAGCTTCGCCGCGTGCGTCTTGCGCCGGATCGAGCTCCCGATCAACACGAAAACGCCCGTGAGCGCCGCCGCGAGGACCTGGGCGACCAAGTTCGTAGACAGTGGCGGGAGCACGAGCATGGCGGCTTGCTGGCTCTGGACGTCAAATCGGAAATCAATTGCTTGAGTAGGACGTGCAATGGAGGAGAACCAGCAGAATGGTCATGATTATCACTGGTGATGTGTCGGCCATTCTATTGTTGAGGATGGTTTCGAAACTTCAACTTTTTTAACTGGTAAATTATGAACGAAAAGTGAATTTTATTTTTAAATTTAAAGTTCACTTTTCGTTTTTATTACGGTATAAACAATTGCCTTTAGGCACAAAATTCACCACCAAAACATGCTATGAGTGTAATATGAACCACATACAACACTGGCATACAATCCGAACCCTGAACATGCGACTGCAGAACACGGGTTTACGATTTACGATTCAAGGTCATCTGAGTCTGGGCTGCTCCTGGCCAGAAAGAGGCGAGTGCTGTAGGAATTGCTTTGAGCTGCTAATGTATTATTTTGTTGCTTAAGCTTATTGTGAAGCTTGCAGGTGCCAGCGTGCCAATTTCAAGCCGTCATGTGCAACCGGTTATACGTTCACGATTCGGTACTGTTAATCTGTGAACGTGTACTTCGAATTGTCGATTTATCTGGATATGGCTCAAATGTTATATCCTCTGTGGTATCCTTGATTCGTGCGTGCGTTCAATTGACAACAGCAGGATGATAATCAACTAATTTAGTATGGATGCTTGGATGCTTAACAGACAGTCGGATAAGTGGGTAACTCACCGAGGTGTCCAACTCCGTATGAGTTTCCCGTATTCCAAGCCGGTCTTCGGATATGCCCGAGCATGAACATGGCGTTGCTCGAGATCAAGATCTGCGTCGCGATATTGCTTGAGAAGTTCCACGTGAAGATCCAGGATGGCGAGAAAGTGAAGGATCGAGGATACGTCTTCGGGCTGCCTACGTGATGAAAGATGGCCTCTCTGTCCAGCTTACGCTACGTCAAAACGGGACCTGCTTGCTGAGGAATGCTGTTGACTTGCTATTACAGTAATGCTCACTCATGATGAGGAGAGAAAGGTGACCAAGCCATCATGGACTTTATATTAAAAAAATCGGATGTAGTGCATGGGGATTTATTCAGTCTTGGAGTACCTACAGTAAACAATGGACTGCGGTGATAATCTCTGGCGAGAACGGAAGACAACTGGTATTTTTTTCGTTGTGCGCCAGAGATTATTACCCTCAATGGTGTGCTACTGCTTTAGAATAGTCAGACAAACAAGTCGATCAATCCGCGACAGCCTCAACTCCACTGGCAACTTGATTTTCTTCAGCTTCTTTGTAGTAATGAGTTGAAGCAGTTTGGGACGTGACTTGGACTCGAAGGCCACCCTCCAGTACGAAATTGGGTCCGGCAACGCAAGCTTGATCCTTTACTTATCGTCGAGAATGCATCCTGTCGACGACGTCAAACGTTGTAATTTGTGATGACCTCGTCACTTAGTGTGTGTTAAAGTCTGGTATTCAGTACTATTGTTTTTACTGGCTTCTGATCACATTGGTTGAACAGCAGGCCATCGTCCTTGTGGCGGTCTCAAGTGCATCGTGTGTGGCTTTGGAAAAAATACAAAGCAAACTCAGGTGCTCAAAAATGAGCAATAATTGAAAAATATAGGACGGCGAGCGAGTGAGGTATATAGCTTTTGCGGTTTAGCAGCACTTTTAACGCAGTTTAAATTTTAAAAAATGAACGCGAAGACTACCGGAGCAAGGTTGACGATTTATTTCCAAAACGACTTCAAAATTGAAATTAACCTTGCTTAATTCATGCATTTTCCTTTCAAGCAAATGGTACCTAGCCTCGCTGAGCTATCACATCACGTTACGCAGTTGTCTTCAGCTCGAAGGCGCGACGCGAGGCGTGAGCTGCAGCGGAAGTCCTCCCTCCATCGTGAGAGTCGCTCCGATGATGTACGGTCGGTCCTTGAGCTTCTCACCATCTTGCATCTTCACGTGATACTCCTGAAGCAGGATCGCGATGAAGATCTTGGCTTCAAGCAGCCCCATGTTCATGCCTGGACAGATCCGAGGACCGGCTTGGAAGATGGGGAACTCGGACGCCGTCGGTCGGGTCTTCATCTCCAGCCAGCGCTCCGGTCGGAACACGAGCAGGTCGTCCCCCCATAGCTTGGCGTTGTTGCGGCCGATGTGGTAGCTCGAGTACATGATGTCAGTCCCCGCTGGGATGAACGTGCCATCTGGGAGGAAATCGTCGTTTGCCGCTTGCTTGAAGTTCGTCGGCGTCGTTGGGTACAATCGCAACGTCTCCCAGACGAACGCGTCCAGGTACTTGAGCTTCTTGACGTCTTCGTAGGACATCGAGCTCACGTCGACCGATTTCAGTTCTTCGAAGATCTTGTCCTGCTCTTCCGGGTGCTGAACAAGGTTGTAGAACGCGTACGTGATCGTCGACGACGTCGTGTCACGGCCACCAAAGATGATTGCAGTGATGAGACAGCGCAGCGTCTGGAAGTCCAGGAGTCCGCCCTCGCCCTCTGCTTCGAGCTGTCGGGCTTTCTTAATGAAGAGCGAGAGGATGTCAAATCGCCCCGCGATCGCATCTTCGCTCTCGTTAAGACGCTTCTCGAGGACCGTGTCGACCAAGTCGGTCATGACCTTGGCCTCGCGCTTATAGCGGTACTCGCTCGGCATGCACCACCAGAAGTACTTGAAGTACGGCCGTGTGACAAGGCGGAGGAGGAAAACCTCAAAGACGTAGTCCATGCTCTCGACAAACTTGAGTCCGAGCTTCTCGTCAAAGCTCTCGAGCGGGACGCCGCAGCCAATGTCGAAGATTGTCTGGAGCGTGTACTGACTGGCGACTTCGTGCATGTTACACTTGCCGTCCTGGGCGTTGATGAGGTCCACGAGACGCATGGCGTACTTGTGAAAGATGCCCTCGGTGAACACCTTGAAGTTGGACGCCGTGAACACACGCGTGATAACCTTGCGCTGGAGGCGGAACATCGCGCCGCCGTCCGGTGTGTTGGCGTGGTTGAGGCCCAGGATCGACTTGTTAAAGATCTCGCCCACCGACTCGACGAAATGCTCCGACTTGATGTAGTTGTTCACGTTCTTCGACAGCACGTGCTCGATATCCTTCGTATCGGAGATCTATTATCAAAGTAGGTTGTCAGCATTTATTGTTGAATAATTAATTCCACACGGCAGCAAAGAAATAAATGCGGCTGGAAAAATATATATATGCGAGACTCACAATGACCATGTTCGCGCCAAAGATGTTCCACGGCAAATTCACCCGGCCGCCGTACTTGTTGAGCAGCTCAGACTATAGAGATACAAATCATAGCAAATATGTTAGCAACGTGCGATCCATTCGGGTATTCAATATAACAAAATAATAAATGAACTGTGTACAGTACAATACCTGAAAGTCGTACATGCGCTTCATGTTCTTGGTGAGCTCGGGCACGAATCCGAGGAGGAATAGGCCTTTGGGGCCTGGGACTGGCTCGAGGAGCTTTGCAGCGCGTGTCTTGTAGCGGATCGAGCTCCCAATCGACACGAGAGCGCCCGTGAGCGCGACCGTGAGCGCCGCCGCGAGGACCTGAGCGACCAAGGTCGCGGAGACTGGAGGCAGCACGAGCATGGCTGCCTGCTTGTGGTGGTGCTGGACAGCAAATTCAAGAATGACTCTGGACGGACGGCGCGGATGCATGAAGCCACGGGTGGAGATCATTTCAGAGCCATAAACAAACGCTTCGTCGGATTTGCACAAAACGATCGTGAATACGATCGTGCACACGTGTCGATGATTTGAAAAAAACTGATTTGCTTGACCTGTTTATCCGGAACGCTCAACTATACACCCTAGGGTTGATGGAGTTGCTCATTTATTGGGCATTTCATGCCTTACTGAATATACTGTATAGTGTATACCGTTAACTTTATAGGTCTCACGTAGAAATCAGCACATGTATGGGGGACCGGCATCAACAACCGCATTTTGCTATGAAATTGAACGGATTTTACGTTTATGAAGTTCAACGGGTTTCACGTTCGACCTGATTACATGTGGTACCGTTGCTTACAAGGTCCCTCGGAGGGATGAGACCGCAGGATGTTCTGCGAATCGGGAACATCAACAGACAGCTGAACTGAGAACTCATCGCGCTCTCCTCAGAAGATTGAGACTTCATTCGCAGATCTGGTCATGGCACCAAGCACTGTGGCTAAAAACAGGAAACATTTGAGCCAGAAGTTACCTGTGGGTGTCTTTGTGTTCATATCGAAACGACACAGAATCACCTCGCACAACAGCCACCGAATGCAACAGTACGTCTCTCGGGGCCGAGTCTCATCGCACCCCACAACTGACTGTCTATACTTGTTGCTACCTCCCATGACTCGGGTTTGGCTAATATCGAGAGAGCAGTTTCCTATCCAAGCGGTAGAGGACAAATGAAGCCTACGTACGATCCGGAATACATGGCAAGCGAGACGAACTGGAAGCAATCTCAGAACAAAGAGAGGATATTGGAATTTACGCGTTAGAGCTGGATAAAAATCCAAAGTCTAGCGAGCCAGCGCGCCGACAAACCAAAGCAGCATGAACAAAAACGGAATCAAGCTAGAAGTGGAGAGAGATGGTGATCCGGAGCCCAGCGAATCGAGCTGCTGTCGTGCGCTGCACTGTGGTGGCGACATCGCTATGCAGCACTTTCAGACATTGTCAATCAGCTTTTCTCCGGCAGGAAAATCAACAATGGAGACGCCCCGACTTGGGTCGGCACGCCGCTGGTGGTCGCGCACGTGCCGTGAGCCACGCCCGGCTCGGTCGGACTGCGGTTGAGCGGGTAGTTGCTGTCGAGCCAGAGGCACTGCGCGTCGTGGTCGGTCCAGAGACTCATGGTCAAGACGACACCCTTCTTGAGCGCCTTGCCCATCTGCTTGAGCCCGCCCTCGGCCTTGTGGTCGTCCGTGTCCTTGAACGCGACCTTGGACTGCGAACAGACCTTGTCCGTGATGGACGTGAGGGCGTCGACGCCGGCGATGGCGATCTTGGGGTTCTCCACGACCTTGCCGTTCTGCTTGAAGAGGCGCTTGATCTCGACCAGGTCGCCGTTCGCGGTCTTGTCGCTCGTGATGAACTGCGTGATGACCGTGAACGACTTGGTCGTGTCGATCTTGAAGCTCGAGCCGGGGCCGTAGAATGTCTTGTTGCCCATGCGGAACGGGTTGTTGTCGCACACGCCCGTGTAGCGCCGGCGGCGTTGCCCGCGTACTTGGCCTTGCCGCCGTCGGCGTCCATCTGCACGAAGTAGAGCGCGCCGTTGAGGCCGCAGGGCATCTTGGAGACATCAACGTCAAAGGTGACTCCTGGTTGAGCAGCTTGTAGAGCTTGTACTGCGAGTCGCTCTCGAGCAGGTAGACGCGCGAGCCGACGTTGGTGCTGTACTGACCCTTGGTCACGAGCCGCATGGAGAGGTCGGAGCCGGCGCACACGTCTTGGAGCACGTGGCTGGGTCGGCGCAGATGGACACCTCCCACTTGTTGCCGTTGTAACAGTTGATGTAGTCACCCACGCGGTGCGTCCAGCACCAGTTGGCGTCGAGCACGAGCTTGGTGGACTGCGAGGTGCAGCCGTCAGCCTTGGTGCACGTCTTGGACGGGTACGCCGGGTGCACCTCGGCTTGGTTCGTATCAGGAAACCAGGGGGAAAGCAAAACGAAATGGTGGGGCAGCATAATGAGACAAACGCAGGTTTTTATTTTTACTCGCACTCCCGACACTTCGTGTCTCCGTGCTTCGGCCGAAATAAAATTAAGATCTGGTGTGGATATGCTTGGTCCGCTCAGTAAACCTCGGTCGCTGGGCCCGCCTCCGCAGATCACGGGGACCCCGCCCTATATCGCTTCGCTGGGCTTCCCACCCCGTGTCTGCTTTGGCTATGCTTCCTCAGCTTCTTCACGGCATCACTATCAGGACTAGTTCGACTCCGATGGATGGTCGATGTCTATACAACTTTATAAACTTTATGTTCATCCACCAAAGTATTCTACAGATCCACCAGAAACAATATATGTTTTCACTTTTATCGACTTTCACTCTTCGCTCGTTGACGTGCGGGTGTCGAGGAGAGATTTTCTCACAGGTCCTCTCAAAAGTCTGCGTTTAACATCCTTTAACCTGTCTATACACCATCGGTAGTGGAGGGGCTAAGGTTGAATTCGCGCTATGCAACCAACAAGGGTAATCTCTATATCGGTACAGTCACACCTCCCATTACTGACCACCCTTCAAAATTAAAGACTCCATAACATGGTCAAACTCAGCATTTACCCTTTCTAAAATGGTAAATTGCCTTAAGACCACAACAACTGCTGTGCAATAATGAATGGAGAGGAAATGCAACAGATTAGGTGCCAAATGCGACGACTCGATGAGCCAACGCAACGGCGAGCCAAGTGCATTGTTATATTCACCGCGAGTTCTGTGAACAAGTCCACTCACCACCACCGCCCAGCGGTAGATTGGTGTATGACCCATCGCTAACTCAAGTCCCAACAGACAAGGGGTGATCTTGTGTTCAAACAATCACGACAGTCATGGATAAGTATCAACAATGTCACTGACACAGAGTAAACCTGTCAGGTTGTCTTCTTGCTTTGCACGAAAAACGTTGTAAACATCGGACTTTGTATCTGACGTTTGACCAAAGTGCACGTTTTCCTGCTTTCGTAATACATTTCCGCGTAATAATTTGTCTAATTTGGTCAATTTGGAGGCATTTTTTGCCTGGTCAGTAATGGGAGGTGTGACTGTAATAGAAACTCGCCTCAGGATGCATACAAGCTGATGGTCAACACGGCAGCCGATTTTTTGGCAAACGAGGCAATGAACACAAAATGATCGGGACGCATTTCTCCCCAAGACGCAACAACAAACACCAAGAGGCTCCAACGGGTTCAAAAACTCGTCTTGGAGGACCTCAACGAAAGAGGACTGCCACCAAGGAAAGGATGCACGACCTCGCAACAGCTCTTTCTTATTTCGGAATATCTTAACTTAGTTAATATATTTCCTTCCAAACCAAAAAAAATACAAGCTGATGGTCATTTTAGGTTTCTAGTTTTGACTTGAACTCTCTGGTGAATTTGGTGAATCTCTAATTATCCCCAACTTATTTCCACAGCTCCGACAAACTCCTCATCAGTCGCTCGACACAAACAACAGCTACTGCACTTTAGTGCGAAGGCGCGACTCGCGGGGTGAGCTGCAGCGGAAGCCCGCCCTCCATCACGAGACTCGCTCCGAAGACGTACGGTCGATCCTTCACCTGCTCTCCGTCCTGGATCTTAACGTGGAACTTTTTAAGCAAGATTGCGATGAACATCTTGGTCTCGAGCAGCGCCATGTTCATGCCTGGGCAGATCCGAGGGCCGCCCTGGAACATGGGGAACTCGTACGCCGTCGGCCGGGTCTTCATCTCGAGCCAGCGCTCCGGTCGGAACACGAGCTGGTCGTCCCCCCATAGCTTAGCGTTGCTGCGGCCCATGTAGTAAGACGAGTACACAGAAATCGCCCAGCTGCTGCCAAACGATTTTCAACACTGGATATCCGTCACACCTCACCACACCACACTCAACACTCAGCTCCGAGCCCTCGGGCTCAACGCGGCACCGACCATCGGTGCCTATCTTCTTTCGGTGACCCCCGCGGCGCCTCTGGCGCAGTGAGCGGCCACAAC
>JAASFY010001071.1:0-12512 GCA_023334035.1 Globisporangium okanoganense
ATGAAGCAGGCATACATCTTCGCGTTCGGCGTCTCGTCGTCGCTCGCCACGGCGCCCGTGACGCTCGCGTGCATCAAGAAGGCGCGTGTGTGCTCGCAGTCGCTCGCCAACTTTGTGATTTCCATCGGCGCGTGCTCCAACATGTCCGGCATGGCGTTTTATCTCCCCATCGCGATCATCTTTCTCGCCGAGTCCTCCGGCAACGGCGAAGAGCTCACACCCTGGCGGCTCGTGGCCATCTTTTTGCTCTCGGTGCTTGGCTGTGCCGGTGCGCCGCCGATCCCAAATGCGGGCATTGCGCTCACGGCGACGATCTACAAGACGGTCTTTGGCGTGAGCGACCTGCCCGTGACGTTCCCGCTCTTCATCGCGATGGACTTCTTGGTGGACCGGATAATCACGGTCTGTGACGTGAACGACGACATCATGGCGCTCAAGGTCATTGCCGAGAATACGGACGAGACGATCGTGGGCGACCACCTCGGCGAGCGCGAGTGAGTGAGTGAGCCTGACGTAAGGCTCGTTATGAGCTTGACCTGAGTCAAGAACCCTTTATAACCCCTGTTTTGTCCCCAGTCCGATGTTCGACACCTTTTAGTGACGTGTACATGGAGTGTTTTTATGAGTCACTATTGCGGGGA
This sequence comes from Globisporangium okanoganense, assembly GCA_023334035.1. Taxonomy (NCBI): domain Eukaryota; phylum Oomycota; class Peronosporomycetes; order Pythiales; family Pythiaceae; genus Globisporangium; species Globisporangium okanoganense. The sequence continues at coordinate 642 of JAASFY010001071.1, forward strand.
TAAATACAAAGGTGAAGCCATCTGCTCATGCCATGCTGGAATAGAGCGCACCGGGACGGTGTGCCATTGGCTCGGCGCCGAGGGGTTTCAGGCTGTTGCCGGTCGTTTCCGCCACCTGCCGCGACTCTCTTCCCACGCCAGAAAGCCTCATCAGCAGCGACGCGCTGGTAGCCAACTAACTGCAAGCGCAGGTGAGCAGCTCCGTCCAGTCCGTCCCAGTCCAGGAGCTCCATCCAGTTGTGCGTCATTTGAATTCGCACCAGACCCTGAGCAACACTTGACAAGTGAGCACTCCTAGTACCATGGCCACACCGATCGTCCTCCTCGATGAAGAACAGCAGCGCTCGCTCTTGCACCAGCAACAGCAGAGTTCGTACCGAGCTCATAGCATAAACCAGCGCCAGGGCTCGTTTGGGGCCATGTCCTCAAACGCGCCCGACACGAATGTGCGCCACAGCTCGTTTGGGGCTGCGCCGGCGAACTCGTACCCGATGACCCCAGCCTCCGAGTCGTCTGACGAGGTACAGCCGGCGTTCGCCAAGACCAACGTCCCGACCACCGAGCCGCGCACGAATTTCACGTCGGCGGCCATGTCTGCGAGACACAATCGCGAGCTCCACGACCACGTTGTGGCCACCGGCGGACGAGCAACCGACTTGCACAGCAACGGGACGTTCAACAGCAGCCCCAAGACCAACTTCACGTCGCGCAAGTTCGTTGCGGACTTTGAGCGCGTGAACTACGGTGACTCGACGCCGCCATTGCTCTCGGACCGGCTGTCCGACACACTCGAGCCGGACGAGAAAGCGGTGGTCGGTGGGTACATCGGCAGCGGCAGTAGCCAGAAGCTCTCGGTCTCCTACATCCTCCTCGGCGTCGTGCTTGGCGTCGGCCTGGGCGTGCTCTTCAGCACCGTCAAGGTCTCGCCGCTGGCTGCCAAGTGGATCTCGCTGCCCGGCGACCTGTTCCTCCGAGCGCTCAAGGCTCTTGTCGTGCCGTACGTCTTCTGCTCAGTTGCCGTGGCCATTGGGGACATTGTGTTCGTCGGCAAGGTCTCCGTGGTGGGACTGCAGACGTTCAAGGTCTTTTTGATCATGTGGATCACTGGAAGTATGCTGGGCATGGGCATGGCAATGCTCTTCCGGCCCATGTTCCGACTAGACCGCACGTACATCTCGGCGCCCACGAACGCCATCGGTTTCACGTGCTCGAACGGCATGCTGCTCGAGACGCTGTCGGACAGCTCGCTCGCGTGCGCTGGCAACGCGACGACGCTCGGTGGCGTCGTGGGCGTCGCGGCCTTTGAGGTCCTCGACGTGAACAACGTGTTCGCCAAGAGCGTGAAGCGCGCGCTCGCGCTCATGACGCTCAGTGACCAGATCCTCGCGATCCTCAACCTGATCGTGCCCAAGAACATCTTCGAGTCGCTGGCCAACGGCGACGTGCTCTCGACGATCACGTTCGCCATGGTCTTTGGGGCCATCGCCGGCCGCAACTTCTTCACCAAGACGAGGCGCGTTAACTACCTGTACTTGGTGTTGCTGCAGCTGCGCAACACGTTCTTTCTGGCCATGGAGTGGGTCATGCTGCTGACTCCGGTCGCGGTCGTGTCGATCATCGCCGGCTCGTTCGCGTCCAACCAGGACTCGGTCCACAATCTCAAAGACGTGTACATGTACGTGCTCGCGGTGATGAGCGCGGCCGCGATCCAGATGCTGCTCATCCAGCCGCTAATTATCTTCTTGCTCACGCGCTGCAACCCGTACAAGCACATGGCGCAGTTCGTCCATGCCTACGTGTTCGCCTTCGCCGTGTCGTCCTCGGTCGCAACCGCGCCCGTGACGCTCACGTGCGTCAAGAAGGCGCGCGTGTGCTCGCAGTCACTCGCCAACTTTGTGATTTCCATCGGCGTCTGCTCCAACATGTCGGGCGCGGGCTTCTACTACCCGCTCGGCATCATGTTCCTCGCCGAGTCCTCGGGCAACGGCGAAGAGCTCACGCCTCTGCGGTTGCTCGCGGTCTTTCTGCTCTCGATCCTGGCCTGTGCCGGCACGCCGCCGATCCCAAGTGCCGGTGTTGTGCTCATGGCGACGATCTACAAGACGGTCTTTGGCGTGAGCGACCTGCCGTCGACGTTCCCACTCTACCTCGCGATGGACTTCCTGGTGGATCGGATAACCACGGTCTGCAACGTGAACGACGACATCATGGCGCTCAAGGTCATTGCCGAGAATACGGACGAGACGATCGTGGGCGACCACCTCGGCGAGCGCGAGTGAGTGAGGCAGTAGACAGACCTGTCGTCTTCGTGCAGACACCGTGGACATAGGGAGAAGTCAGTCGTGAAGTGTTGTTTATCTCATTTCATAAAAGCGTTGTGATTTTAAATTGGTGTCCATCCATTATTGAAACAATATCCTTGTCACAATTTGTGTCCATGTGGACAATGAGCTCCTAATGTAAAAAAATGACGGTTTCACCTCGGTGTTCTGACTCGATTCGAGTCAGATCGACACCTTTAATGTCAATGGCATTCATGTGAGAAGCCCCCAATGCTGCTCTATTATCCACATGAAGGCTCTGTAAAATAGCACAAGGCAGTAGGGTTCGCACACGACATCGCCTAGCACCCATCCATCGGGTTTCTGCGGCGTTAGCTGCAGTCGTGAACATGCGATCCGTCTCAAAAGACCCAGATTCCCAGTCATGTCCAGTATGTTCAGCCTAAGAAATTCGAAAGCTCATGTGTTCCCAAGAGCTAGACATGAAGATGGATCCTCAAACAGCGGGTGGACACTTCGCCAGGTGGGTTGGATGATGATCCTCGAAGCATTCTCATGTTGTCTGTCAAACGCGAGTTTCCAACCACATGCCATTAGCTATGCGCTGGGACGCTGAGCCAAAGTGCAAGGTGGAGTAGCTCATTCTTCTCTGGTCTTCTCACACAGTGTATCTCAACGAGGGAAGCTCTCGCAGTCCAACGATAGGCTCAATATTGCTCTTCCCACCCCAGCCAGCCAGCCAACATACCCATTCACCATGGTGTTCAGCATGCCCAGTTTCTCGTACAAGTCTCTGCCTGGAGACCCGAGGAAGTGGGTGACCGCCAAGTTCTCCAAGCTGCGCAAGCGCAAGCCCCAGGAGGCCACGATGCTCAAGCCCATGGCACTCGCGGGCGCCATCAGAGGCTTCTCCGGCCGCTCGCAGCTCTGCAACTCGTTCGCGAGGACGCAGGCGCAGCAGCACCAAGCGCTGCGGTCCAAGCTCGACAGCAACAGCAAGAAGCCCAGCCAGGACGACACGCTCAGCGAAGGCGACGACGAGGACGAGGACGAGGACAACAATGGCAATGTTGAAGGCACAGGTTCGGTGCAAGGCCGCCGCCAACAACAGAATCAGCAGAATCAGAACCACCGCCGAGCGCTGGACGAGGGCCAATGGAAGCCCTGCGAGATGTGCTCACGCCAGTTCCTGCGCAGTGACAGCAAGTTCGCCGACTTTTGTTCGCTCGACTGCAAATCCGCCGCGTACCTGGGCCAGGCCTATGAGTGCTGCCTTTGAACACGCGATGGACCTCAATGTCGATGAAGAAGTGGACGTTCTCATGTAGCAATATCGATACAACAACATATTTCTCATGCCTTCCGCAATTGTTAGAGCAAAGCCGTGTTCTAAAAGTCTACTAAAGTATGAATTATAATAGCAGAATCAAACAGGTATATTTCATTTCACTTGTATAAAACGCATATTTCACCTTCGCGCGACATCCAGTACCTGGCGCCACCCACTCGCGCAACCTCCCACCTGTACGTCGCTTCACAATTTGACTGGAAGACAAAAGAGCTCCACACTCACGCAACACCACCACCCACACCCGAAGAAGCCATGACGACTGCGGACGTGAGCGCTGAGCGCCGCCAGGTGCTGGAGAAGCGCCGCGAGCTGCGCAAGGCCAAGAAAGTCAAGGGACGTAACGCCAAGGCTGACAAGCAGCGCGCGCGTCTCGAGAAAAAGCAGGAGATCCTCGCCAAGATCCGCGCCAAGCGTGACGCCGAGCAGGCCCAGAAGAAGGGTGGCTACGGTGGCGGTGGCTACGGTGGCGGTGGCTACGGTGGGGGCGGCAACAGCTACGGTAGTGGCAATGGCTACAGTGGCGACAACGGCGGCGCGCAGAGCGAGGGCGGCTGCTGGATCTGCGGAGAGAATACTCACCGCAAGCAGGACTGTCCGAACCGCGCGGCGCAGGACGTGGACAAGACGTGCTTCCAGTGCCGTCGCCGCGGTCACACGTCGCAGAACTGTCCGCAGGGTAACAGCGGCGGCGGGCGCAGCGGCCCACTCGTGTGCTTTAACTGCGGCTCGACGTCCCACCAGCTCAAGGACTGCAGAGAGGCGCGCGTGGGCGGCGGTGCGACCTACGCGACGTGCTTTGTGTGCAACCAGACGGGCCACTTGAGCTCCCGCTGTCCGCAGTCGACCACGGGCGTGTACCCCAAGGGCGGCTGCTGCAAGGTGTGCAAGAGCATCGAGCACCTGGCGCGCGACTGCCCGGTCGCCAACATCAGCGCCGACGGCAACAGCGGATTCCAAGCCAACAAGAAAAAGACCTTTGACGACGACGACACCGACTACTCCAGTAGCTACACGCGCTCGGCCGACACTGGCGGCGACGCACTCGACTCGTACAAGATCCAGGGCGATGACGGTGGCGACGACCGAGAGCAGAAGCCGCAGTGGGCAGCCAAGACCAGCAGCAGCAAGAGCAAGCTCGTCAAGTTTTAGGGTTTTATATAGAGATAAAAAAACGATAACACCGTTAATCATGTTTGCTTTGTATTATTCGCTCGCTTGTATAGAGTGGCTCTTTGTGGGCTTAGGCGTCCTTCTTGAGCTCGCGCCGGATCTCCTCCGGGTCGATGTTGTGCTTCTTGAGCAGCTCCTTGAAGTCGTCGTCGTAGTCGTCGTCCTTCTGCACGCGCAGGCCGTGCTCCGGGTACTTCTGCTGGTACCTCTTGAGCATGCTCATGTGCAGGTCGTTCCAGCTCACCTGCTCCTCCTCCTCGGCCGCTTTCTTCGCCTTGAGCTCTTCTTCAATCTTCTGCAGCCCCTCGAAGAGCGGATGGCTCTTCTTGTTTTTCTTCGTCTTGCTGTTGCTGTTGCGCGTCTTTAGTTCGCTCTCGGACATGGCCACGAGCTTGGAGCCTATTGGAAGCGATAGGACAATGCGTTAAGTATTAATACAAGCAATGCAATGGTGTTGACAGAGAGATGACATACCGTCTGTGAAGAGCTCTTCGTGGACGTCGTCGTCGTCGCCCTGGACGGCGCTCTTCTTGGCCTTCGCAGCAACTAATTCCTGCTGCTTCTTCTTGAGCGCACTGGCGAATTCCGCTTCACCATCACTCTCTCCCTCCTCCTCTTCATCATCATCATCATCGCCTTCCTCTTCTTCGTCGTCGCTGTCGCGCATCAGGTCGTGTGAGAGGTTTGGTCGCTTCTACATAACGCAAGCCAATAATACATACGTTAGTCGTCACCGCAACAAGGACAGCTTTCCATACAAAGTGCAAGTACAGAAGCGCCCACCTGCACCTCCTTGTCCTTAAGGTCGTCCTCGGCCTCGAGCATGCGGTTGAAGTAGCGCGCGACGACGAAGAGCCCCATGAGCACGACGTAGTACTTGAGCACGGGCGCGAGGTACCCGAGGAAGTCGAGGAACGACTCGGGCGGCGCGTGGCGCTGGATGCGCGTCACGCCCTCGAAATCGTCAAAGTCCCCCTTTGCTACATCTTGCTCGTCGAGGTCTCCGTGGTGGCCGCCATGCGCATACGTCTGGACAGCAGACGCCAGCAGCGCCAGCACCGGCGCGACCTTCGTCAGCATGGCTCGCTCTCAATTTGTCCGATTGCTGCTTTGTGTGAGCGTGCGTGCGGTGGAAATGGAATCAGACATGCGACTCAGAGAATCAGATTCACGTTAGTATATGCTATTCGATAGGTTCGGTGCTGTTATTATGCTATTTAATAGGTGTGCAGCAACATGCGAGCATAGTCTTCAGAGCGCGCCGAGGCTCTTCATCTCCTCCATGAATGCGTCGTACTCGTTCGAAACGGATCCGTCACTCGCCCCAGTTGTACTAGTAGTAGTGAAGGCTGCTGGTGCTGGTCCAACTGCTGTCGTTACGGCTCTCTGTAGCGCTCCTCCTGGGGCTGGGACTGAGAAGACTGGCATGGCGGACGCTGGGCGAGGCACAGGGTTCATCTTCGGAGCTGCTCGGGGTCGCAGCGGACCTGATGCAGCGCCACCGGCTGCACGACGCTGGACTCGTAGAGCAACAGGCACAAGCGAGCGCAGCTGCGCCCGTTTCTCTTCCCGCTCGTCGTCTTCTTCGTCATCGTGACCTCGGAACCCAGAAGCTCCTCCGGTGCTGAGCTGCTGGTCGGAGTCGTAGCCGTTCGGAGAATCCATATCCGGGTATGGAGCAACGACGCTATCTTCGATGTCCATGTCTACTGGGGCATTGTACGCGTCTGCACTCTCGTCGTCGCCCATTGTGTCGTCATGAAACTGGGGATGTGCTGGTACAGGACCAGTCTGAGGCTCCCCATCTCCAGCCAAGTCGGCTGGTGGTGGTGGATGAGGAGCTGAAAATGGCTGAGCCTCTAGTGTCATCGGAAGTGGCGGTGGATGAGGAGCTGAGACTGGAGGTGCAGCAATTGAACTGGATGCCGATGGCGGAGGCGGCGGACGGAATGGCAACGCGCCTCGAGGCAGAGGAGGTCGCATCGGCACTTGGATCGTCCCTGGCGGCGGTGGACCAGGAGGCAGCGGTGGACGCTTTCCCGGCCGCTTTGGTGGTTCCACTTGTGCTATATAACACACAATATCGAGATGCAACAATGTTAGACACACGTGCACGGATAACTATGGAGGAATTCCAATTTTTCAAGAATCTTGGATACCTGGTGGAGGCGGGTGTCCCATGCCTCGGTTGCCTTGAAATCTCGGAGGACCGCGACCTCCGTGCATGGGTCGAGGCCCGTTCGAGTGGTACGGACGCACCTGTTGCTGCTGTATACGAGCTTGCGTTGTCACTGGCGGCGGGACGCGGTACATCTGCGGACGTCCTGGCGGCGGCACCCCGAACGGGTTTAGTGTCGGGTGGTAGTACACCGAGTTCTACAGTAAAAGAAACAATATTATTAGTGAGCATCTTTAGTGATGTCTTTATGATTAATATACGATATATAAATATATTATAGTGTACCTCTGGGTTCTGGTAGCGCTCCTTGTTCGCCTCAGTGAGCTCTTGGATCGTCTAAAGTAACACAAAAGTCCACCAAATTTACAATATATAATATTATCAGCAACACTGTCATAATCAGCACAGTCCTGCGTTTTTAAAGCTCACCTTCGGCTCCTTGTGCACGTGCTCTTCTTGCTTTTGCTCGACTTCCATCTACACAACAGGACATGATAATCAGTCTATCAGTATATAATCCCTAGGCATGTCGCTCCATAGCTATTATCTACCTCTTTCTGCTTCTTGAGCACGGCATTGAGCGTATCTTCCAGCTTATCACAGTATCACAGAGTCAATATTTAGTATACACAGTCACGACATAATCCACATACTCGCTCTCAATGCGCACTATACACTGCAGCGTATACCTCTTGCTTGCGCTTCCGCGTGGGCCCGTCCGCTGGGTTCATCTGCACCTGGCGATCCAGGGTCTTGAGCTACAGTATACAACAATAACAATTCACACATAACAACACCAACAGTGTCACCATGGCTTCGTTCCTACAGGCTTCATGGACGACAGGCTCAGTGGCACGTATAGTGCATGTATACAAGTACACACCTGCGTCTTGAGCTCCTCGGGGTCCATGGTCGCGAGCTTGTGTTTCTTGTCGCGCTGGCGCTCGGTTTTGTGCTTCTTGAGCTCCTGCGCATTGTGTCATATTCATATGCACACGTGAGCATGACAGCAGGACACATCCCCACTATAGTGACATGTACACACGCACCTTCTTCTTCTGCTCCCTGCGGAACGCGTCCATCGGGTTGAGCGACTTGGCCATCGTCGCCCGCTCACTTGCTCGCTCGTGCCTATTTCTTGGTGTCGATCCGTCTTTTTGTTTTGTTGTTGGCTCAATTTTAGAGATGTACTGCATGGTGTGTGTAAAGTACGATATTGAATACTGCGAGGTGAGTGGCTGAAATGCTGTTTAAACTAATCATGTATTGTTGTTGTAAATTGATAAATCGATTTTATCGCTTTCATCCTTCAATTGGAGACTGAATCAAGGTCGGATGACAACGTCAACGCGCGTTCTTAGCTGGGTGCACTTGAGCTTTCTCCAAGATCAACACTCTCCCGGTCGATTGACGTGACATTTGGTTTGCGTCCTGTAGTAACGTAAACTCCCAGTTTAGTGCGCTCAAAAGCACAGCTAAGGGAAAAGCAGGATATCTCCTTTAGAATTTGCTCGTTTTTAATTCTGAGCAGACGCTCGAAAAGCTGAAATCAACGGCTATTTAGGAGTGACTTTACTGCTTCTTTACTGTGATTGGCTACTCAGCACATCATTGTGAATCGCAAATTTCTGTTTTTGGCTCCGACCAGTTTAGTGCGTTCATTTTGTCCTTCAATTTGTATGGGAATGTCTCAGAAAACGGAGTTCGAACCAAATGACAACGCACTAAACTGATCGGAGCGCACTAAAGTGAAAGTTTACGTTAGCTCTTCGTATCTGACAGGATCGCCCTATCCAATAGGTACATTTACCAATGCGAATCGCCCACTCGCTCTTGAGTGAGGGAAACAGAAGTATCAGGCTTGCTCGTTTGGCACAGGCGAGCGTATGTAGTTGTGCACAAGTGTCCACATATATCCGGACACTCGAAAGTCGTACACCTCTGTCCGTTCAGATACCTGTGGTACAGTATGTAGTTGTCTGAACTCATGCAAGCCAGAGAGAGATGCCAGGATATGGTTTGACAATTCGGAGCGCTCGTGCAGTGCACGGGTCCAGCAATCGCACGCAGTCCAACTCGAGTGGCCAGCGGATGGGTACAGTTACTATATTACAATCGGACATGAATGACATGGGGCCATTACTTACGCATGCAACACCTCTACCAGGATGTAGTTCATCAGCGCCTTCTCAAGAGAGGCTGGCCTATCGTTCAAACATCCGAGCCGGACAGGGTCGACTCCCATTGCTCTATTGATTCCCAAAACTCCCACCAAGCTGCCAAGTGCTCTACAGCCCAAGCAAACACTCCACAACACTCGCCCGTTATCATGATCGGTGCCAAGCTCCTCGTCCGATACGCCACGGTGGCTCTCCTCCTGGCTGCTGGTTCGTCGTCAACTGCGCTTGCGAACAACTTTCAAGAGACTGGCGCTGCGAGAGTCCTGACCCAGCAGCTTGCTGTCAGTGGCGGAGGTGGCGGCGGCGGCGGCGGCGGCGGAGCTGTCCCAACTCCCACTCCAACGACCCCGGCACCGACGACTCCGGCTCCAACAACCCCGGCACCGACGACCGCGACACCTGTCACCCCACCTCCAACCACGGAGGCTCCTGCCACTGTGGCTCTAGTGACGCTGACGCCAACCACCGAGTCTCCAGTCACGCCAACTCCGACCACGGAAGCTCCTGTGGTGGCGCCGACGCCAACAACTGAGACTCCGACACCAACAACTGAGGCACCAGAGACGCCCACTCCCAGCACCGAGGCTCCAGCCACTCCAACTCCGACCACCGAGACACCAGTCACCGCGGCACCTGTTACTGCGACGCCAGTCACTGAGACCCCAGCCACAGAGATGCCAACTACCGAGGCTCCAGCTACTGAGACTCCAGCCACTCCAGCCCCCACCACTCTTGCCCCTGCGGTCACTCCATGTGGGAAACCGAAGCCTACAGTGGGCTCTCATGCACCGGTGCACACTGCGATGCCCCACAAGCCAGTGCGAACCCCAAAGCCGACCACTGTGAAGCCAGTGCCAACTCCAAAGCCGACCACCGCGAAACCAGCACCGACCCCGAAGCCGACCACTGCCAAACCAACGGTGCTACCAAAGCCGACTCCAACTCCTAAACCAACGACTGCGAAGCCGATTCCGATTCCGACTCCAAAGCCAACCACTGCGAAGCCATGCACTGGTACACCAAAGCTGGTCCCAACCCCAACGCCTACCGTAACGCCAAGCGGACAGCAGAAGCGCCTTTAAGAACGATATCCATTAGTGGCGAGCCATTTTGGTTTTGCTTTAGAGCGAGCACCAGGACAGTCATAGCTTGTCATGCGGGCAGGACAGCAACCCTCAATGCATGAATTTGTATCCACACTCAGACCCACTCAATTCTGATTCTGGAGCACGTAGCTCCCCATGCAACCGTGACCAGTCTTACTCCCGAGACCGTTTTTGCTATCCAAGAGCTCAGTTACAGTACTGTGCTAAGCACTATCGGTACTACTGATAGCCCCAGTGCCAACGACTGATGCCTCGGTGATACCAACTCCAACCATCAAGACCCCGGCTTCACCTACTCCAACGACTGAGGCCCCAGTGACTCCAAGTCCTAATACAGAAGCCCAGCTACTCCGACCCCAACCACCGAGGTTCCATTTACCCCAGTGCCCATCACGGAGGCTCCTGTCACTCCAACTCCAGCCACTGCTGTCTCTGTGGCCACAATCGCTCCAACTGTGACCTCGACGCCGACGATGACGCCAAAGCCAACTACTTTGAAGCCAACGGCTCCCCGACCCCAAAGTCAGCCACTGCAAAAGCCAACCGCTACCCCGAAGCCGGCTCCAACGCCAAAGCCAACCACGGCCGCGCCAATGACGAAGCAGTCAACGCTCGGTGTGCTGGGATTCCCAGTTTTCTCATGTGCGATTTCAAAAGGCACGCGTCGATGCGTACCAACTCGAGCGATTTAAAACACAGCCTCCGTCGATATATCTACTGAAATTTGGATCTAAACCCATCCTGCCTTCTTGGTTGCGGTGGTGCACGCATTCGGGAGCTCACTGGGGCCAGCCAGACACGAGTCAAGCGGAGTGGGCCATAAAAAGAATTAAATGAATCTTCAGAGTTCCGAGCGAATGCTCCATAACTCGGTGAGTTCAGGATAGAGTATTCGATCTTGACTGGATCCATACATTGCGATACATTGAAGTAATTAAAGCAATGCATGCTGGTGGACCGTCACGGCTGACTCGGCACAAGCCACCAAGTTTGTGGCCATGTGAATTCGCGCTCTTTGGCAAGCGAGCGCTCGACTGCACCAGTAGTTCCAAACTGACTGGTGGTGGATGCTAAATAGTTCCTGAAGAGGCGTGGCGCTTGGGCCTCATATCTGTCTGTGTCGGCTGACAGAAATAGAGGGAGAGAGAGTGGCTCTGTTGTGGCTCCGTTGTTGCCATGCTGTGGCGTAGAGTACGCCACAGCATGGCAACAGGTATGTCGGTCGGAAGCCTGCTGTAGGCTGGGCTGACTACATATAGTGGCGCATGTGTGAGTTCTTTTCAAGCCCTATGGCCCACTTAAATGGAAAAAAAACAACAACAACAGCAAGGTCCAGTTTTCCTTCTTCTTCTTGGAAGCTTCTGTGTTTACACGATCCCAGTCGCCCAGCTGCCGTTTCAGCCGCAAGGATAAGCAAATATCTGGCTGGAAATAACGGATCTCCTCGTGGCCAGCCCGCTTTCTAGCTAAACTCTATGTCAGTTATTAAGTCACATAGTTTTCTACACTTTATTTTTGAGTGAGCAATCGGATTGAGCTGTGATCTTCAGAGGGCACGGGCTGGACACTTCCTGATACACTGCAAGAAACCGCAATTCAAAAG
>JAASFY010001072.1:0-12511 GCA_023334035.1 Globisporangium okanoganense
GACGAAACGTCGAACATGAGGACTCCGCCCTGCGTGTCCTTGTAGAACTCGTTGCGCACTTCGAGGAACTCGGGCAGCCCCGAGAGGTCCCAGAAGTTCACGCGCACGTCCTCGCCCCCCGCCACGCGCACGGGCTTGACGCCGTAGTCGACGCCGATGGTCGAGATGTACTTGCTCACGAACTTCTCCTCGCAGAAGCGCTTGATCACGCACGACTTGCCCACGCCCGAGTCCCCCATCGAGATGATCTTGATGCGCAGCACCTTGTCGCCCAGCTGGTTGTTGTCGACGGCAGGTGCTGACGGCTGGGGGCGCTGGCCCATGTCGGAGCTCAGGCGGCGCTTTGACATCGCTCTAGCAGCAAGGTAGACAGCACGGTGATCGGTGATCAATAAGCGTTTGAGGTCGCTTCACGCCAGATTGGTCCGTTGATGTGAAGGGACCGAAACGCTCCTATTATTGTTGCTATTAAATAACGCACTTTTAGTGAAATTCACATTCCCATGAGGTTCGTGATAAAACAAAACACACACACACACACAATCAAAGACGCGCCTTCTGGGCAAGCTACAGTACGCATTCCAACTCCAAGCCACAAGAGTCTCCATGGCGCTCTATCAGCCAGAGAGCAAAGGCATACGCTGGTATCATATATACTTGGTAGTTCATTGCATGATGCTGACTCGTAGTCATACTGCTTCCAGGCGAGTATATAGCAGAACGGCACTAAATGCGGAGATGAAGGGACGGCTGTTTGCTATATTATTATATCCGTTTAGCTATAAAGAAGTGCATGCTCACTCTCTTAAACTAAACCTCCTCGTCATTTACAAATGGGGTTCGTCGTCGTCTTCCTCTTCTTCCTTCACTGGCACGTTCACGTGTTCTGGGGGAGGCGCTTGGCTTGTTATTTTGTTGTTGTTGTTGGTACTCGGCTTTCGTTTCTTCTTCTTCTTGAGATGCACGCGGACGATAGCACTTCCGATCGATGCAGACATGATGGATTTCGCTCTTTTCCACCCATCTTCATATAGACATTCACACTCACAGCACGCACGCTCAGTTGGTGTTGAGGTGCGTGCCCGACATCTTGCCCGTGAAGCGGCGCTGGAGCGCAGCGTGACTGATGCCGCCGCGCGTGCGGTTGCCACCGCGCGTGTTGAGCGAGTTGTTCTCCGCCACTCCCTTGTCGTTCGCCGTGAGCATGTCCATGATCTCGCGGCACGAGTGCGACAGTTCGTCCTTATTCTTGAGTGCGCGGAAGAGCTCGAGGCACTCGGTCTGGCTCGGCTTGCTCGATTCTGCTCATATGAAACACAACATGATATCGCATTAGCAACTCGTTTAGATTGTCATTCTACATAGGAGGACGCTTGCTGAAGCGTACCGTTGTCGACGGAGGCGCTCATGCTGGAAGTGCTGGTTGGCTGCGGTTCTTGGTGTGAGGCTTGGGACTTGTGCTTGAGCTGGGAAATTGGCGACTGAGCGAGATCTCGCGGGCGCTTCACAAGACCAAAATATTGTGGAAGAACCTGTCGACAATGTGGAGAGCGAGTCGGCCGTTATGAGGATAGATGGAGTTTCGGTCAACTTCAACGAGGAGTCACGCGCTGATTGGCTGAAAGTTAAAGAGCGGACCAATCAGAGGTGAGGAGAGCGTTTTTCTGATAAAAAGAAAAATGCAGCTGAACGAGTTCAACTCGCTCAGAAAGTTTCCTTTATGCATGCTAGCTACATGCATAAACGCTCGCTTTCTCGAAAAGAGAAATTGGATGCATTTTCAAGATTTATAAATCCTTGGACTGCATGAAAAGTCGACACGCTTTTCAAGGACCCCTTAATCAGGCGGCCTGATTAAGGGGTTCGACATGCCCAGGGCTATTGGGAGTGGCGATCGAGATATGCATGGTGTCGCGGAAGTCAGACTCGAAGAAGTTGGCTTCGTCAACTGTCTACTTGACATTGACGCTACACAGCATGGGCATGACATGCCGTGCTGGGGCCGTGGGTCACTGCCAATGGCCGCTCGATGGGCGAACTGCAAGAGCTGGTCTTTTCACTCGAGCATCCATCTCTTTCGGCGGCAGCTATAGAGGAGCTGAGCACAGGTGCTAGCTTCACGGCCGAGACCGACCAGCTACTGGACGCAATGGACGACATGCTTCAGACGCTCTGGCAGATGACCGTGGCAGCGGTTGTCCACGGATTATGGTGTTGGAGAGTTCACTTGCTCTTCGGCGAACCGACGACAGAGGCGATCCAGCGCGATCCTGCTTGCGAGAGTGCAGCGCAAGATCAATGTGATCAAGCACGTCGCCAAGGTGCCAACACGCGCTGCTGCACGACATGGAGCGACGACGCTGCTGCTGGTGTGTCAGCGCCGCTTCACCATGGCCGAGAGGCCTGAGACCGAACCACCAGCCAGGACGAGCGTCGAGTACGTAGTATTCTCCAACGGCGGGTCCAGGGGCAACGCGGGCCCCGGCGGCGCTGGTTCGGTGCTAGTGCGGATCACCACTGCACGGCGGCAGTCAGAGCTCATCTGGTACGCCTGCATGTCGTATGCCGGACGGAGGACGACAAACAACATTGCCGAGTACCTCGGGCTGGTTCACGGGCTCCGACAGGCTGTGGCGATGAGGGCTATGCCCCTACACGTCTGTGAAGACAGCCAGCTGATCCTTCAACAAGTAAAGCAGCATCGGGTCCCAGCGGCCAAGCATCTGAGACGCTTTTACTACCCGGCGAGGCGCGATGCGACACGGCTCGGGGTGGTGTCATGGACACATCACCTCAGAGTTCACAACAGGATGGCCGATGCGGCCGCCAACATTACCATGGACGCAGCGGCGTCTATCCAGGTAACGGGCGACACTCAAGCCTCATCGGTGCGGACGGAGACGGCACTGATTGCGCAGCATCTAGCTGCGGACATTGGACATTGGTTCGATCGGCGAGTGCCGGACGACCCAACTCTGACGGATTAGTCCGTCACGATTTAGTTACTGCTGTCGGTCGCCTTATATAGCGCCAGCAGGAGAATGGCTGTTAGGTTCACTAGCTTGTAACCGAATATACGTCAATTATAACTGAAACTGAACATTGACGCTACAACCAAGAATAAATCTGCCGATGCCAATAGCAGATGCTTTATAAATAGCGAGCAAGGTAGAGACAGGAGGAAACCAAAGCCGGAGGTCTCACGCCCGCCGTCTTGTTTCGAAATACAAGAGCCCACAAAATACCATGCACTTTAAGCAGAACAATTTCAAATGACTTCCCAACTTGACTTTTTTTCCATAACCCCTCCGCAGGCATACCTTCCATTTGCATGACAATGAGCACCGAAGATGAAAAGTTTGTAAAACTGCCGTTCGAGAAGCAATTCAATTCGCGCAAGACAAGCAAGTCAGTGAGCGCTCCATTCATTTTACAGTTTTTGTTTGTGAGAGACTTTTAAAAAGCATAATTACCAAAGCATGCTCTTGATTGACGAGCTTCTCGCGCGTTCTTTTCTGCTTGGTACTCGTGGCTTCTTTCTGATTGCTTGGCATCCATCACTCTGACCCCTGAGGCGGGCCACTGGTGCCCAAATCACACTGTCTGCTGCTTCGCCTTCCTCATCTTCATGCCAGTCTGCTGCTGCTGCTGGAGCTTGACGAACATTGCGCGCGACGCTTTCCCCCATTTCGACCTGCTCACGCCACTGCGCACGCGAATGCAGTACGTCTCGCCCGTCTGGAGCTTGTAGAACGTGTGGCTCTGTTTGGAGTCGCTCACAAAGAGATCCCAGTACATAGTGGGGGAACCGCCACCATCGATGTCTTGAGTATCTCCACCGTATCCATTATCTTGACCTTCAACTCTATCACTTCGCCTGAGCTTTGTAAGTGGGGCCCACCGCTGAATCTCCGCGGCGTACAGCAAATCGGCGTCATTCTGGAGCGGCGTCCACCTGATCTGTTGCAACAAGACCAGTAGAAACATTAGAATCCGAACAAGTTCTCATTTGCCATCATATCGTTGGTTCACTTCAGTTACTCACCTTGATTGCGTTGTTCTCTGCAGCCACAAGCTCCAGTCCGCTCGGAGTCGGCGGCTGGTGCTCAAACTCTGCGCGCACGTGTTCGAAGCGCAGTGCGAGGTTCCGCACCTCGTGGTTCAGATCATAGAGATCACCGAGCGCATGTTGGAGCGGGCGAGCCTAACTCGTCAAGCACCAATCCAACTCGTCAGACAAGCCTCGTTATATACACAACTCTGTCGAAGCAACAGTCCAAACGCACCAGGATGAGGCCGTCGCGAATCTGCATCACGATGTTTGCGATTCCATGCTCCTCGTGCTCTAATTGCAGCAGTCGAAAGCAGTTTTTCAGGCGCTGACGCCACTCCTTTGGTCGCCCCTTGGCCACTTGCTGCATCTGCTGGGTCAGAGGTCCCCAATTGAAGACTCCTGTGCTGGTAGTTCTTGAAGCAGCCAGTTGAACTTGAAGAGCCTGAGCGAAATTGTAGAGCTCTCTTTGCTGCTGTAAAGCAGTGGATGTGAGCACGGCCGCCTCCAGTTTCCGCTGCTTTGCCGCTTTCTGTTGCATACAACGTATATAAAGAAACAAGACCTGCGGTTGACAATCACCCCACATAACGAGATCAAAGGCGAGCGATATCCTTTGTGATATGACTCACCTGAAGCGCAGCGCGTCGGAAGATCCGCGCAAAGAAGAGCACAACGAGGCACGTGATGCGCCACTGTTCTTCAGTATGGTGCTTGGCCTTGGTCAAGTACATCTGTTTGATCTCATTGCTGTCGAGACTCGCACCGTAGACCACTTCCGCGATGTTCCCGCCAACGTCGCGCGCATCGGCGTCGGTCGTGACTTTGCAGAGTAGTCCGAGCGCTTTCGTCTTCTGGGTCTGGCATAAATCTCTTGAGAAAAGCCACGAGCTGAGCTCTTTCTGCGAGACCACCGAGTGTACTGCTAGCAGCTCGCTAGTTGATGATGTCTGGGATGAATCCACTGGCAAACTGCTCTCATACTCGCCGCTGATATCTTTGCTGCTGGCTGACGGTGGCGATTTAAACACGAGCTCCGCCAGAGTGTCGAGTCTGTCCCAGAGCGCCTCGCTCGTGTGCTCGGCAACACGACACTCGAAGCGGTTGACAAGCAGCGCGAGCTCGCCGTCCACCACGTCCGAGGCAAGCGATTCTCGCAACTGCGCTTCCACTTCTTCGTCCATCAGTTCCGAGTCGGCACCTGCATCGCCATCCTCTCTCGCTCCAGCACCACTGCGATTACTAGGAGAGCTTCCTGGCTTTGAGTTGAGAGAAACCAGTCGCTCTTTGCATACGCGCAGCTTCTCGTTGATCAGCGTCGTCCGCTCGAGCGATTGCACGGACCACCGCTGGCGCGTGTAGTAATCAAACACGCGCAGCACGAACGGCAAGTGCGACCGAATGCGCTGTCCATAGCTTTCTGAGCGAACCTCCGAGTCGTCACCACGATCGTACTTGATTCCTTGGTTGTACAGCACGTTGTCAGTGGTTTTCAGGATCCCCAGGTAGTCCCCAGCGACTTTGATCTCGCCTGTGAGTCGCTGAATCACAGTGTCGATGCGATGGCTCGTGGCAATTTGCTCCTGCAGGCGCCAGCAGAGTTGGCACAAGTGGGCTTCTGAAAACAAGTGATCTCGACTCGCAACGACCTTCAGCGTCTCGAACTCTTTCTGAGCTGCGAGAACTTGGGTCGAGTCATCGCTAATAATGTCTCGCTTTGACCCACTGTTGCTGTCATGGGCAGCGTGCTCGCTCTTCTTTGAAACGGCTTGCGTTCGCGCCAATTGTTGTGTTACAAAGCCCACACGCTGCAGCAGACGGTCACTGAGAGCTCGATGCTGCCGGACTTCGTCACAGACCATCTGTACATGCATGCAGAATGTCAATACCGCGTCATTTCTCAAGCCTCAAATCCCACACAAGCATCAGCCAACGCACCTGTTGTTTCTCACTTTCTTGCTTCCGAATCCGCTCATAAACGTGCAGTTTGCGCACCAGCGAGTCGAACAATTTTTCCTGTTTGATCGAGTCGAGTCTTGCGATCGAGAGCATGACCAGGTTCTGGTTCACTGCGCCACCAGCGTCGTCTGTACTCGGCGATGAACTCGTTGTCTCTACATGCAGTCGCTTCAGACGGACTTCGTCGAGCCACTTTCGACGCACATCAAAGCACGAGAGCAGATGGAACACGCGCGCTTCTTCAGTCTCTACGATCTGGTCCACTGCACGGTGCACGAGATCCTGGAGTTGCTCAGCACGCTCACAGATCGCGACATCCTCGACATTCGCCTTCACCCACTGAAGCCGTCGCTGCTCGACCGATTTATGCAAGCGCTCCAGTTGACGCTCGAGCACCTTCAACTCGGCCTCGAGCCGCGCAACATCGTCGGCACATTGCGCACGCAACTCGTACCAGTCTGCGACCGATGAAGTGTGAAACTCGCCCACAGCGAACCAGCTCTTGAAGAGTGGGTCCATCTTGAAATTCTCGAGCAGCTCACTCATGTGAATCGCCTTCTCGTAGGAGGCTCGACATTGTTGAAGGATCTGCAGCAAATACAAATTCCTTCGCTTTGCATCCGCGAGCTTTGCCTGCAGCGCCACAGCTCGCTGCTTGCACTGCTCGCGGTCTTCGATGGTCGTTCGCAGCAAGCGTTTGCACTGCAATCGTTTGGCAAGACTCTGGTCTTTGTCGTTCTTGACATCTGCGAGCAGATCCGTGAGGTGCTCCACATACCGTCGGCTGTACACTCGCGATCTTTCCAGTTGGGTACCGACAAATTCTTCCTGGAAGCGCATCTTGAAGTCACATGCGAGGTGTTTTGCCTGGCGCACGCGCAGCAGTTCGTGCTCTGCTACAATCGCCATTCGCTGCAGCGATTGCCAGGTTTCGCGCGGGTCGCCAAGGTTCAGTGAGCAAAAATATTTTAGTCTCAGCACCTCTGGTGGAATGCTCGCTGATTGGGGGCTCTCAATCATATCTCCACGCTCATGCTCTGTAAGTGATGGCGATGGCGACGGGTTGTAGAACAAGACAAAGACTTGAACTGCGTGCTCAGCTTTGTCTCGAAACGCTTGAGCCTAAAGAATACACAGTCCGACACACATACACGATCATCGTCACAATATCAAATACCCCCCCCCTCTCCCAGTTAAAGCAGACATCAGTGCTCGTACCGTATCGACCATGAGCTCACTGAGCAACTTGTCAAATAGCACAGCGACTCGCAGCTTGCTCTGCTCATCTACGTCGCGCGCGTATTTGTGGAGTTGAATCAAGTCGCACCCGCCCACCGTCAGCGAGAATTTACGCTGCTCCAGGCATGAGACCTGCACGAACGCGCGCGCTTCGTCGACGAGTTCGTGCTTACAGTCGGCTATCCGTCGGCTCAGGATATCAAGCCCCTGGCTGAAGACCGCTTCGATGCGCTTGATCTCGCTCTGTACAATAGTAGTAGTAAGTGCTCAGTCGTCACCCAACTGCAGTACCTAGATAGAGAACTGCGCGTGTACCTACCTGTTCAAACGCGCACTGAGACTCGAGCTGCTGCATCTCATCCCGCTCCTGCTGCTTGCCAAAGTGCTTTGTGATTGCTCGCAGCTGGTTCTCCACACGCTGCTTACCGAGTTCGAGAATCCGCTGGCTGCTTCGCTTTAAGGACTCATGGAAACTTTGTTTGACCTGCAAGAACAGAGTCTGGTTACTTTCAGTCTCACTCTCGCCATCGTATGCTTCTTCCAACTGATCCAGTTTCATCATCAGCTGATCGGATTCGCTCAGCATCTCGATCACATCGAGCTCCATCATCAGCGCAAGTTCCGCTGTCTGTACGGCTGGCTCGGTCAACTCCTCGCTTTCTTTGAGCTCTGCGAGCGTCCTCAGCAGCTTGAGCTCTTCCTGGAAGCCATGGACTCTCTCTAAACAGGCAGCTATGAGCGACTGCTTGCGCTTTGTGAGCATGAACTGCAGCTGCACGAGCGCATTCGCTTCTTCGTCGTAGGCTGCAAACAACTTTTGCAGCTGCCGGTGGATCTCCGCCTTGCGACGCGAGAAGCTCTCTTCCCACAGTGCGTCACATCTTCTCACTTCCTCGCTCCAGAAGCGCTCGAGCTTGAGAAACAACGGCGATGCACCTCTCGGATCGATGTTGTGACTTCGCACCGTAGTGCTTGCAATCGTCGCAGACAACGCGAGCGCGTCGATCCATTGACCGACGGAGCTCACGGCTACGAGGAATTCGTAATCAGGCTGTTTTAATGAGTACGCAGACGGGTCTTCAAAGCTGTGCGTCGATTGCGCGAGCACTGGCCAGCAACAGGGAACACAGGGAAGCATGGCGCTCTCAGCTCGCTCACCATTCCTTGAACATCGCGCGCACTCGCGTTTGAATGGAGCTATTGCAAGCGAGCCGCTGGGATCGCTTGGGAATATCGATCTGATCCTGACGAGAGCAGCTTGGAAAGCCCCAAGGCTCTGCTTGTACAAGAGATACTGCTTCTCCACCGGAGCCTCGTGATGCTGCTGGGTTGGTTTGCTGTTTTCTACACCAGCAATCCGGGAGCTCTTGAACGCGTCGAGGCTCGTGAGTGGAGTTTCCAACTCAATGTGCAGCACCTGCTTTTGCTTCTGCTCTGCGAACAGCAGCACGCGCTTCAGCTCACCAACTGCCGCTGATGACTCGAAGAGAGCATTGTACGTGACAATGATCACCGCCCAGGATCGCTCGTGTACTTGTTCACGTTGCCTTGCAATCGAGAGCAGCTCCGCGTCTGCGTCTCTGTCAGAACAATCAGTATTCGGAGACGCATCGAGCTGCTCTTGGTCGAGCCAGAGAAAGTTCTTCTGGAGCGCGATGCGTCTGCAAAAGGGCGCTTGGACCGCTTCGTGGCAAAAATGGCGCAGTCCAAAGAGGAGACTGTGCACCGTGCTGTTCAGGCGGTTGCCATCCTCACCACTACCACTACTTGGAGACCCATTCTGCTGCGAAATATCCAGTGGAAAGAACACGTGGACGCACGAGCCGTAAAGAGCCGGGTCGTCTAGAGGCGGCGAGCGAAGAAGCTTGCACTGGCGCGCTGCCCGCGTGGCCGAGTCGAGCTCAAACGCGGCTTCGGCCTCGCGTTCCACGGCGCCGATGACCTCTTTCATACAGAAGAAGACGTGCTTCTTGCGCTTCATGTACTCTTTCTCGTACTTGAGTAGTGCGCTGTTGACTGTCTTGATCTCAGAGAGCATCTGGTCACTCGAAGTTTGCCTGTGCTCTTGAAACGCGAGCGCAAACTCGGCGCTAATTCGCTCGTGCGTGGTCTCCATCACCTTGCGCTTGCTGACCATGAGGTCGTCGTACATGACCATCCACACTTTCCTCGTGTCGTTCATGATCACGAACCCTTTGCTTTGCGAGACGCGAACGCTGTGCAACATATCTTCCATTCTCGACTCGAGGTCGCGGAACCGCGTCGAGAGCAGATCCACTTTCACGGCTAGCTTCTCAAAGCGCTGCACGAACTCATCCTGGGAATCTCCATCTTCAGCATCATCACCGTTGCCAGCACTCGAATGCCTGCGCATGTCATCAGTGTACAGCTCGACTTGCACCCGTTGACTTATGTCTCTACCACCAGTAGCACCACCAATTCCTCGACTGTTTTCGCG
Organism: Globisporangium okanoganense; assembly: GCA_023334035.1. NCBI lineage: Eukaryota > Oomycota > Peronosporomycetes > Pythiales > Pythiaceae > Globisporangium > Globisporangium okanoganense. Next base: position 9,708 of record JAASFY010001072.1, read on the forward strand.
AGCGTTCGAAGTGTACAAGGTCTGCAATGTCTTAAGACGTGTTGCAAACGTAGCCACAGCTTCGCGAGCGTCGACTTCGAGTCGACTGAGCTCGTCTTCTTCAAATTGCCGCAACCCGCGCTGGATAATCCACTTTCGCTTCGCCCAGAGCTCTTCTTTCATGATGTTGATGCGTTTGAAGCTGTTCTCGAGCTCGCCGACTTCGCGTATTACCTGAGCGTGGAGGAACTGCTCTTTCTCGTCCATTAGCTGCCGTCGCTGCTCGAGCAGCAAGTTGCTATCGCCTCGCAGTAGCGCCAAAGACTCGTTCCTCTCCATGCGAGCGACGTGCATGTCGTTTGTGAGGTCGTCTCGAAGACGAAGCGAGGTTCGCGCCGCCTGCAGCTGCTTGTCGTGCGATAGATACTGGAAAGTAAGCTCCACAAACGGTACCGACCTCTTGGTTGAAGCTGTGAATGAACCAGAGAGAACCAGCGTCTCGGCTCGCGCGCACAGTCCAAACTCAACTATCTGAACGCTATCTGCAATTTCCTTGCTACTGCTGTCTTGCTCTAGGTCCACACAGCCCGACGCAAGGCTGTCAAGGGTGAGCTTTGCACTTCCATCGTGATCTCCAAATACCTGAAAGTGCAGGCGGGCGCTCGTGCACGCGACGTGGCTGATCCGGTGCATCACGCTCGCGAGGACCCACTCAAAGTCCTGCTCGCAGCTGACATACTCTGTGAAGAGCCTCGAGGCATTCAAAGCCACTGAAGAGAGCGCTGGTGGTGGTGAGCGCAAGTGGAGAAAGTAAATGTGCATGCGCTCTTTGTTGGTCGCCGCCAAGGAAGCCGCGAGTTTCTGTCGAGCCTGGTCGTAGATCTCTGGGTTTGCAGCAGCTGTGCCAGTGAGGACACAGTCATTGACCACAATAATGCTCGTGTGCGAGAGTCCGATTCCGCTCGTGGAGCTCTCCGACGAAGTCGCCATAGTGTGTAGTAGCTCAGCTGATTCAATGAGGAAGGTGCGGATCCCACTCGCAATACTGTGCAGTAGGCTCTCCACATCGCTGAGTGTGGTCGTGATGGTGAGCTGCTCGAGAGCCTTGCAGGTTTGGCTCTGACTTGAGATAAATGCAGAAAATACCAGTCAATCATAACCAGCCCTCCAATCAGCTTATGAGAAAAGAACCTCACCTTGCCGCTGCGGTTCATGGACACTGGCAAGTGAACCAGCTCACTCGGGTGCTTTGCTTGTTCCACTGTCGACGGTATATAAATCCCCACGAGGGCGCTTTCTGGGAGGCTCCGAACGCGCTCTTGCAGTAGCGACACGAGCCACTTGCCTTCGCCTTTGTTCATCACGCTTGTGCTCTTGAAGCAGCGAAAGTTGCACACAAACAGAATGCGCGGCTGCTGTACCGGCACTGATAGAACTGTATCGCATTCCAGCAAGCCGCGATGTCGAATCTTGATCTGGAAACGGCATTCCGAGTCATTTTCTGAGGCATCTTGCAGCGCCTCGATGATGAAGTCTGTTGGCGCAGCTGCCAGACGCGGAGACGCGATGCGCAGCCAGCGGTTGTGAGCAGCAGCGCTTCCTTCTGGTCTCACAATCCTCAAGTGGCGATTGCTGCCACTTAAGTCGAGTTCATACTCGGACGACGAGCAGCTTGAGAACCCCCAGTGTGCGACAAGGTTCTTGATGTGCGGGTGTGCAGATGATAGCGGTTGACGGAGCCAGCTAAACAGAGACACAGTACACACCCATACACACGCATTAGCATTTATCGTTAGCCACCAGTTGGTTTGATTAATAGCGCTTGCAATCGTGTATTTGTACTACGTACGTTGTGAGAATATCTTTATTGAGCGCGCAGCGCCAGATGCGAAAGTCGTGCAGCGCGCAGGCGACACAATCAGAAGCCTGTGGAGCTGCGATTATCCCGATCAGGACACCAGCAGCTTCGCTGTTACAGTAGCTGAACTGGTCTGCTGTTCTATCACAGGAGCTCATAAGAACTTTGCGTCCGTCAATGAAGAGCTCGAGGCCATGATGAGCTGAACTTCTCACCACTGCACATAAATCACGCCACATATTCTACAATATTAGGCACACAACTGATTTGTTTCAACAAACCGACAACGCTCAAATATATTCCTATCGGCTTACCAGCAAAGTGGTGCCATCGCCCAGCCTGCAACCGGAACGTCGTCTCTGGACAGGAAGACTCACATGATGTCGCAGTTGCTGATGTGGCCCACGTGCTGCCGACGAGCGCCACGCACGCGCCGTCGCTGTCGACGCCGCAGCTCCACGTGGGCGTGTGGACGATCCAGCAGACAGCTCGTACACCATTACTGTCGCTCTTACTGAGCCGCGATAAGCTCACGCGGCGGCGCTTTGTCGGCACTCGTAGCTGCAACCAGCACTCCCACGTGCTGCTCGTGTCGCACGCGGCGTCGAGCAGCTCTCGCGCGGTCTGCGCACTCGAGGGCCGCAAGTGGCACGGTGACGCGCTTGTAGTGGCAGAGCGCTCATTGGTTTGCGACGCGCCTGCGAGTAGCGAGAAGCGCGGCCAGTCGTCGCTCGAGAGCACCATCACGACCGTGCGCGCATGTGGCAAATGCGGAATTGGTGCAGCTTGAAGAGCCGCAAACCAAGCAGTAATAATACAAGTCCGAGCAATAGAAGTCCGATGACGTGTGAATAGTAGTTACCAATATTGGTGACGTGTGTGTAGTAATTAATCAGCACAAGGGACCCGAAAGGTCATTCACAGGATTCAACACACGCAACTATGGGTACGACCTCTGAGCGCAGCA
>JAASFY010001073.1:0-12497 GCA_023334035.1 Globisporangium okanoganense
ATCGCACACGAGCACGAGCGACCTGCGAGACGAACGCAGTGACGGCGCGGTGCTTCCACGCCTTTTCTATATTCAGATGATCTCTGAGAATACCACCTACAACAGCAACAAAACTGAGAGCTTTCTGAAAGAGGCTGCCCTTTGTTCTTCTCAAAGTCTCCACCTCGAATGCCTTAGCAAAAGGCTGTCGTCCTATGGCAGCCGTGGACAATTGAACCCAAGAGCCAATACATCTGCTTCAACCCGCTTGCCCGCATTCCTCACCGTCCCAGCAGCGCATGTGGTCAGTGAGCGATTGTGATTATTGTGTGGAAGGGACGCTCCTGATTTTGCATGCTTTCTTCTTTGCCTGCACCATATGATTCGTCTTTTGGAACGAGCTAAAGAGCTCAACCTGGTCACGGTCACACCGCGAAAATAGAAAAGAAGGAAGAAACGCCGTCGAAACGCCCATGCTTCCACGCATGCGCTATGCTTTCCACGCACGCTCCGCGCTCTGAACACTCAACGCCAACCGCCGTTGGCGTTCCGCAACTCGCCCACAATAGCTCCAGAGAGAGAAGGGAGCAAAGCAGCAACCAAACGAAACGAACTCGTCGCTGCAAGTAGAGCTACCACGACGAAGCAATCAACTTTGGTTGCCAGGCACGCCGAGGTGCGAGAAAGCGCAACACCTTCATTTGTTCGCCAAAAGCAATAGCGACCTCACCCGGTCTGTGGTCTCACGACAGGCACACGGTACGTCCTGCAGGTGTACAGACGTTCTGGAGGACAAGCGATGTGCATGGCACCTATGTGTGTTGCTTGTATCTGCGAGCTAACAATCTCTCCTGGCGATCCTTTGCAGGGTACTTCAAATCAGCACGCACTCACTCAGGCGATCGATTGATCAATCTCACGCCGACTTACTGTGTCCAGCCTCGTGTATCGTGGACTGGTTGACGAAACGCGACTAGTGTAGCAGTATCGACGTCTCGAGTCCCCAGACGTACCTTCGTGTGTATCCTTCTCGACGAAAACCAGCGCGTGACCTCAGAATTTGTGAGAGTGTGTCGAGGTTACAGACGACGGCGTGCAGATTCTGAACCATGGCTGATGCCGAGGAAAGAGTCCATGGGATTTCCCCGCTCTCGACCGCAGATTGCCCTGCGGCGAGCTCCATGCTCCCAGTGATGGCATCGGTAGCGTCGCTCGTTGGGTGTATCTACGTTATCATCACGTATCTGTATGTCCGCGCACTGAGGCAGCACCCTGCGGGGATCATGTTTGGCATGAGCGTTTACGGTGCGATCTATCAATTCCTCTACCTCCTCGATAGGTCGTCCGCGTCGATCCAGTGTTCACAGATGGGCGTCTTCGTCGACGTCTTCCTCACCGGACAAGAGACGTACATGCTGATCTTCGCGATCGACTTGCTCATGGCGCTCAAGAACCCGTTCTCGGCGTCCAAGGGGCACATGACCAAGTACCACATCGCCGGCGGACTCTGGAGTCTCATCTGTGCCACGATCTCGCATTTCGACACCCACTACGCGCTCTTTGGGTTTTGCTGGATGAGCTCGAGCGACGATCACCTCAACTTGATCCGTGATGCTGTTGCAAAGGGCAGTGCGACCCAAGAGACAGTGGACGCGGCGTCCAACGGAACGCTGACATCGGGGATCTTCTTCGCGCTCTACATCGTTGCGGTGTACTGCACCTCGCTGGCTGCGATCCTGCGAGCGTGGAACACGCTTTCCAAGGGTCTCCCTGACACGTTCACGACTCGCAGACGCATCCACCGTCACCTCAAGTACTATGTCGGGTGCTACTTTGGATACTGGACGCTCGTGCTTGGGTGCTACGTGCTCTTCAGCATCATGCCGCGCGACAACTCGGACGAAAACGGTGGCGTCAGGTGCCGCATCTGGCACTTGCTCAAGTGCCTGCTTCTCGCGAAAGGCATGGTCAACTCGCTCATCTGGACGCGGACGTCCAACATCCTCACGATCATCGAGCAACTGCGAGAATTCGGATACGTCGACTTGCCGCCGCACGAGGACAGCATCAACTGGGCGCTTCGTCTCGAGATCCTGACCAAGACCACCGCCGGAATCTGCGCTGCGGTAGACGAAGCGGAGAAGCACGCGAGACAGTCAACCCTGTCGTCTTGCGTGGGTGGCGGCGATGACAGCAGCGCGAACGACTCGAACTTCGACGCAGACTTTAGCAGCGAGCACCGCAAGGAGATGTACAGCCACGTGGAGAAGATCATATTGGAGTACCGCAACGACCACCGCGTGCGAGGCCCCATGAGCCAGGGCATCGTGTTCAAGGACTTTGCGCCCGAGGTGTTCCGTCGCCTCCGTGACGAAGCCAACATCTCGAGTGCGAGCTACCGGAACTCGCTCGAGCAGACAACGAAGGAGCGCGTGAGCGAAGGCAAGAGCGGCGCGTTCTTCTACTTCACGGAGGACCGCAAGTATGTGGTCAAGACGCTGAGCGAGGAGGAGCGCAAGTTCCTGCTGAGCATCCTGCCGCTCTACTACACGTTCATCAAGCGCAACCCGAACACGTTCATGACGCGCTTCTTCGGGTGCCACGGCGTCACGATGTACGGCAAGACCGTGTACTTTGTGGTGATGCAGAGCGTCTTTGACTCGAACCTGCAGATCCACGAGCGCTTCGACCTCAAGGGCTCTTGGGTGGGGCGCCTCGAGGGCCGCAAGCCCAGCGGCACGGTCGCCACGTGCAAGTTCTGTAACATCGAGTACGTCGTCGGCGGGAGCCACGACCAATTGTGCCACGTGCGTCGCGGCGAGGGCAACCTGCGCCACCAGTACGATCAGGTGGGCAAGGACCTGAACTGGAACCGCCACATGGCGCTGCCGTTCCTGACCGCACGCGCCGTCGCGATGCAGCTCGTCAAGGACTCGAGCTTCCTGTGCCGCATCAACTGCATCGACTACAGCCTGCTCGTGGGCATCCACCACCGCAGCTTCAACGTGTCACACTACTCGTCGGCCGATAACTTCGAGACGCCGCCGCCGATGCTCGCGCACCCGTCACGCGCCAGCTGGGCGAGCAGCGCTGGACCCAGTCAGCCTGCTGCTAACGTTGGTGGAGATCGCGCTAGCAGCTCTAGTGTCGGAGCTGGCGCGTCTGTGGGGGTATCTGGGTTTACGTCGACGCCCACCGCCAAGCCGTTCCACCAGGCTATCCAGGGCGGCATGAGCGTGGACGAGGTGCACGGGCCCGGGATCTACTTCATGGGGCTCATTGACATGCTGCAGCCGTGGAACCTGCGCAAGCGCCTCGAGCACTTTGTGCGCGTGTACGTGTTCCTGCAGGATCGCAACGGCATCTCGGTCGTCAACCCGCGGCAGTACGCCGAGCGCTTCCAGCAGCGCGTCGTGCACGAGCTCATCTACGACGGCCACTTTGAGCTGGACGAGCTGGACTTGATGCAGCTGCAGTTCCAGCCTGGAGAACTGCTCCAGAGGTCGTCGCAGCGGAACAGGACCAGCAACCCACTCATGGAGTCGGGCGTCACGCGCAGCACGGTCGTCGAGTCCTTTGACGGCCGCTTCGACTCGACCGTGATGCTCGAGCGCGTGTCCAGCAGCTACATCTCGCCTCCGCAGCAGACGATGCCCATGATCCCCATGCGCATGTCCACGCGCATGGCGGCTGCAGCAACAGCAGGAACTAGTGGTGGCTGTGGGGGTGTACCTCCAGCGCATCCCTTTGGTCAATCGGCAGCTGGCATCATGCGACGGTCGCCGTCTCAGCACCGTCAGCGGGCCGCGACGTTTTCGACAGGGCTACCGGAGCACTACAGTCTCGGTCCACGGCTCTCGGACGGGCTGGTGATGGAGCCCCCAGGCGGGTTCTACGCCTCGCAGCGCAGCAGCATGGGGTACTCGTCGCCCTCTGTGCCTCTGTCGCACGCGTCCTACGTGTTCCCCAGCTACTTGGACGCGGTCATGGGTCCCAGTAACAGTAGCAATGGCACCACCACCCACCAACAGCAGGTGCGAAGACCACTGGCGCCAGTGACCACGTCGCCCTGTGTGCTGTTGCCGCGTACTTCGTCGCTCGCGCGAATGGACTCGGAGGCGTCGCTCAGCACGCACCAACACCACTACGAGCGCGCGTCATCGGTCGTTCTCCCAGTGCACCACCACCACCTTGCAAGTACTGGTGGCGTCGCTACGAATGCGACCAGCAGCAATAGTAGTAGTAATAGCAATAGCAATACCAGTACCAGCAGCACCAGCTCAGCTCCGCCAATGACGATCCAGACGAACCTCGCAAACAACCACCACCAGCTTCGCCACCAGAGCAGCTACCAGATCGTCCACACGCCCACCACGTTCCCCAGCGACAAGAACCCGACCATGTCTGCCTAAAGTTAGTAAGTAGTCTTCTCTATAAACCAATAGCATCAACCACACGTGTACCTACCTACCTACAACGCTCGAAGGTGTCAACTTACAAGGACATGTTTTCCATTGTCGTCAGCAAAACTTCCCAATCCATTCATATCACAGTATCGCTCGCCATCCATCCATACACTCTCTCGCTCCATATCACGGACTCGAGTTCACCACGGGCGCAAAGGTGAGGTCGTCATAGTACGACGGTGCCGGCTGGTCCTCGGGCGGCATGATGTACGTCGTGAACTCAATCACTTCGTACACGAACGCGAGCACGAGAAAGAAGAGCCACGCGTAAAAGTACCGCACGTTGCCCTTGCCGACGCACTTGCCCGTCCATGGACAGTGGTGGTCGTACCCTTCGATGCACACGCGGCAGTCCATGCAATGCAGCGCTCTGCAGACAAAACCACCACCACATAAAACAATAAGGATACGTAATCAGATTTACATACACGAAATGAATGGCCAGCAGGCAAGCATGGAAATCGTACATACCCTTGTGGTCGATACGAGTCGCAGTGGTCGCAGTACGAGTACGTGTCGTCGGGCGCAACGTCGATTCTACTCATAGCCATACAAACACAGTTAATAAATTAGACACCAGCATACAAAGAGCAGATTGGGAATAAACACTAAATACTGAGCGCACCTTTGTACGATGCCCGGGTTTGCGCACCCGACCATAGCGTACATGGACAAGCACGCGGTCGAGAGCAGGATGCCCGTGATGGCCTCGCCAAAGCCCGACTTGGGTATCGTGAGCACCGTGATCACGAGCGCGACGACCGTAAACACCGTGAACGTACTCGCCATGAGCCACCAGTGCGGCCCGACCATACACGTCGGCGTTAAGTGTGCAGGGTCATCATTAATTCGCCACCGGAGCCCAAAGTTCGCACGCTTGAGGTGCACGACCTGGACGCTGCCATGCGCCTTTATGCACTGACTGTACTCGCGCAGCACCTGCCACTCGTGACTCGCTACTGCTGTCATCGTCTCGTCCTTATCATTAGAGCTGCGATCGCCATACTCGAGGTCTTCAACGTGGACCTGTTGGTAGTACTGCTGTTGTTGCTTCTGGTGGCGCTTCGAGCGGTACTTCTTGGGATCGCTCGGGTACGACGAGGACGCCACCACGGGCGACGTGGACGACGATGACGACGCCGACGTGGGCGCCGAGGACGAGACCAGTGACAGCGAGCCTGACACCCCTCGTGTCGTGCTACTTACGCGCTGTCTGTTCTTGTGGCCCTTCTTCTTCTTCTTCTTGGTCGTTTGTTTGGACAAGAGCGCTTGGTGCTCGTCGCTGTCGCTCTCGGAGCCGCTCGGACTGTACATGATCGCGGTGGACGCCGTGGACGACGTGGACGCGGGCGTCGGCATCATGAAGAGCGGCTTCAGTGGCCGCAGTGACCCGCCTTGAGATGCGGCTGCGTGCTGGTCGCTCGAGCCGTCGTCCCCATGCTTCCCCATGCCTTCCTGAGTCACGACCCAAGAGATGATAACGACATGCAAAGTGTGTCGAGAATTTAGTCACCATAGTGAAACAAAGATGTTTGCTAAGCTGATTTTGGTAGATTTTCAGCCAATCTTGGGCCCTTCTGAGGCCGTCTGAGGTCTTTTCATTGGAAAAAAACATTTTCTTCATTCCCTCGTTTCTTCAATTTTCATCCAATGAAATGATGTAAAAACGTCCATAGCAGAAATTACTTATTAGCCAATTACATTTTTCCAAAATGTTTCAACCAATCAAATGTTGTAAAAACGACTTTAGTCAAAAAGGTAGTCAAAATAATACAACAAGGGACAACAAGTAGTCAAAACGGTCAAAACATGACTCCCGCCTTTTTTCTTGTCAACAAGCCCCAAGCCACCAAAGCTGGCTGGTTGTTGTTGAGCTGCTGGTGACTCGCTGGTAAAAAGCCCACCAATAATAATAACAACACCAACAGGCAACATGGACCAGTTCGACGGCCCGAAGCAGACGAACCCGCTGTTCGCGGAGGAGCAGCAGAAGAAGAGCAAGAACCACCGCAAGGACAAGCCGTGGGACACGGCCGACATCGACCACTGGAAGATCGACGCGTGGGCCGACGAGGTGGCGGATGAGAAGAACCCGGACAAGTCACGCAAGATGCCCGGCCTGCTCGAGGAGAGCTCGTTCGCGACGCTTTTCCCAAAGTACCGCGAAAAGTACCTGCGCGAGGTGTGGCCACTCGTGACGAAGGAGCTCGATGCGCACAAGATCACGTGCGAGCTCAACCTCGTGGAGGGAAGCATGACCGTGCGCACCACGCGCAAGACGACGGACCCGTACATCATTTTGAAGGCGCGCGACCTAATCAAGCTGCTCGCGCGTAGTATTCCGGTGAGCCAGGCGGCGAAGATCATGAACGACGACATCCAGTGCGACATCATCAAGATCGGCGGGCTTGTGCGCAACAAGGAGCGCTTCGTGAAGCGCCGCCAGCGGCTCGTCGGCCCCGACGGCGCGACGCTGAAAGCCATCGAGCTGCTCACGAACTGCTACGTGCTCGTGCAGGGCAACACGGTGTCCGCCATGGGCACGTACCAGGGCCTGCGCAACGTGCGCAGCATTGTCGAGGACACCTTCGCGAACGTGCACCCGATCTACAACGTCAAGCGGCTGATGATCAAGCGTGAGCTGGCCAAAGACCCGAAGCTCTCGAGCGAGAACTGGGAGCGCTTCCTGCCGACCTTCAAGAAGAAGAACGTGCAGACGAAGAAGCCCAAGAACGTTGGCTCGAAGCGCGAGTACACGCCGTTCCCGCCGGCGCCCCTGGCCAGCAAGATCGACCGCGAGATCGAGAGCGGCGAGTACTTTATGAAGGAGCACGAGCGGAAGGCACTCAAGCTTCAGAAGAAGCACGACGACAAGGCCGGCGAGCTCCAGCAGCGCAAGGCCGAGAAGCAGGCCGAGTTCGTCGCGCCAAGCGACAAGGAGATCTCCAAGAAGCGAAAGCAGGTCCAGGCCGAGGCCGAGAAGGCGCGCAACACATCCATCGGCGCGCTCAAGAGCAAGTTCCTCAGCCAAAAGGTATGTTTTGTGTTGTGGAATCTGTGGCTGTGTTTTCTATCGGTGGATTCTAATTTCTATGTTTCTTCGTGTGTGTGTGTGCTCAGACTGAGACGGCGGCCGTGGCGACTGCATCGTCGTCCGTGAACGACTACCTCGCAGTGCCGAAGGCTAAGAAGCAGAAGAAGGCCAAGGGCGAATAGATAGACACCCAGCCCTGCTCCTCATACCACACGCCAGAGCCAGTGAATAGAGCTCAGCACCATGCGCGCAGCCCACGAATTTGTATTTACCACACCACCATTTTTGAAGCACCATTGTTCTCTATTTGTATGCAATCCTTTGGACCTCAAGACAACCTATTTGATCGACTCTACTGCAGTTGCGGAGCCAAACGCTGTAGGAACGCGACCTCGTCGTCGACGGACGCCTTTGGATGGACGAGCTCCCAGACGTTGAGTACTTCGAGCGCGCGCGCGATCTTCGGCCCAGCGTTGTCGCCCAAGTGCGACTTGATCACGTTGCCGTCGATGCGGCGCTTCTTGCCCTGCTCGGCCTCGCGCTTGGCGTACACTGCGCCCAGGTCCAGGAACGCCTTGAGCGTCGTCTCACGGCTCTTCTCTACATCAGTGTAGTCGGCCATGAGAATGGATAAGGCGGGCGCGATCACCGAGTTGTAGCGCGTCATCCACATGAAGAGCTTCAGGCGGTCGCCCACGGGGCTCTCACTGCTGGAGAAGACTGCGTTCTGAGGGAACGCCGCGACGGCCTCGATGATGAATGCGACGCGCTTGGCCGCCGGCTTGGGCCACTTGACGTTGCTCTTGAGCATCTCGACGATCTCGTCGATCGGCAGCGTGCGCGTCACGCGCTCGCGCTCCTGCAGGTAGCCGAGCGCGCTCTTGATCACCGTCTGTTCGTCCGTCGTCTCTGACAGAGGCTCGAGTGACGGCGGTCCACTGATACTCGCAATGGACAATGATGAGGACGCTGAGCTCAGGAACAACGGGGTCAGGATCGCGCCGCTGGACTCGACAAACGAGATCTGGTGGCTTGCGAGCGCCAGGCGGCTCTGCTGGAGGAACTGCACGTATTGATGGGACTTGGCTTCGATTTCCTTGTTCCAGAGCCGTGGTGGCGGTCGAGATGATGACGACGAGGTCTCGTCAGCAACTTCCTGGTTCAGATCGTTGAACACGAGATCCAGGAGCTCGTACTCTGCCAGCAGCGCAAACGCTCTCGCTGGATCTTTTCCCGAGAGCATCTTGCGTACTTCAATGCCGATGCGTTCGCGACTGACCTTGCGCGTCATGGCGTCCTTGATCTCTGCATGGCACAGCACGGCCTCGCTCAGCTTCTTGTCGAGTGTGTATCCGAAGTCGCAGCCAAAGCGAATGGCCCGCAACACACGCAGTGGGTCGTCAAGGAAAGTCTGCACGGGCTCGAGAGGCGTGCGGATGACACCGGCCGCGAGGTCTGCGAGTCCCTGGCCCGTGAAATCCTCCACTTGCTGCGTGTGCAGGTTGTAGAAGAGCGTGTTGATCGTGATGTCGCGACGCGAAGCGTCCTCAATCGGCTTGGCGAACGTCGTCTCCGGGATGCGGCTGTCGGCCGTGTACGCCTCGGCGCGCAGGTGCACGAGGTCGATCATCTGGCCCTCGATCGACACGGTCGCGACCTCCAGGTGCTTGGACTGTGTGTGTATAGTAGTTGTAGTAGTGTATAACGGGCTATATGTTATCGATCATGATAGCCGATAAGGAGTGTATACTGACGAGCGTTACGGTACCTTGTCCGAGTTGGCTTTGACGACGCCGAGTGAGGACTGCGGCAGCTTGCGCTGCTTCTGGAACGTGAGGATGTGGCTCGCAAACGTCGTGCCGTTGATGTTGTCCAGCACGATGTCGATGTCGCCGCTCTGGGCACCGCGTAGCTTGTCGCGCACCCAGCCGCCGGCCACGCGCAGCTGCGTCGTTGGCGCGTACATGTGCTGGATGTACACGAGGAAGTCAAAGAGGTTGGCCTCGGCGGTCGTGAGCGCGAGCTGCGGTGGCGACTGTGACAATGAGAGCGCACTACCACTGCTGCTGCTGCTAGAGGCGCGAATGGAGGTCCATCTACTGCTGATGGGTAGCAGACGCGTGCTGCGCTGGTGGTGCGCACGCAGCAGGTGCCGCGCGGAGAGCATGGTAACGACGATGCCAGTGATTGCCGTTCAGTGAACGGTGAACGGCAATCGCTGGAAACCCAGAGATTATATTTGTAGTTATGCAGTATTTGCCGTAAAATATTATTTTTGTGAGATTATATTTGTAGATTCTTATACATGATCGCTTGATTGAGAAATTTTACGTAACTAGGAAGGATTAGCTGACGAAATAAATATTCGTGCAACATGAAAACTTTTGATGGACAACAGGCCGAAGACATGGCTACATTTTACGACCAAGATGATGATGGTGTTGCGCTTCAAGCAGACACAGCATCCATTATCAATCAATCAATTCGCGGTCGGCTCTTCAATCGCAATATCTTCAATCGCAATATCTTCAATCGAAAAGTACATACGGATGTGGTCCGCGCTGTTCAAAGGTTCGCATCTTCACGCCAGCGCGAAGGTGGCGATCGGGTCGTGTGCACTTGCCTGCTGACAGCTTACTCCGTACCGGTAATATCATTTTCGTTCTCAATGTCGCATTGAGCTCATCCAGCTGCGCACATATTAGCGCCATTGCTACATTAGTCGTTCGAAATGCCTTCGTCAACTTGGATCAGGTATCTTGGCTCGTGCAGGAGCGCCGGGCACACCTTCGCGGGGAAACGACGCACCACAGTTCCAGTCTGAGGCATTGTGCAGTGAGCAGCACCTGTATCAATGGCCACAGATTTTCATATACGCCACATATACTCCCACCCTCGTACCTTTTCGTCTAGCATGCCACATCAGCACCTTGTGATCAACTTCATTCATGACCAACTCAGGAACCTTTCTTGTGACGATATGAATCGAAACTCAGCTACAGGATCATGGCCAGTGCCAAATAGAGCTCGCAGATACTTGAGTCATGTGCGCCGCGTCGTCGGCATCATAGGTTCGCCTTCACGGTGGCATGTGGTTCTCGTGAAGACCACAAATTGCGTGTCTCGGCGCACATTGAATCCCAGGAAGCACGCGTGACGACTCGGGTGCATCACGCATCCCGTCAGAAAAATAAATCCCATCAAAAACGTGCAGATGTTATCCGAAAGTTGCTCGATGAGCGCTTTGGACACGTCGCAGCGCCATTTTGAAACCAAATGTGACGCGAAGGTAGCACGGAGCGCCGGGACCACGTTTGCGCGTGCGTTGATACAAAACAACCCACAATGGATCTTTCAAAGTTTCATTCCCCAATCGACCGCCAAGCAGCCACATCGACCCTTCCCACCACCACCACACACTCCTATTAGAATGAGCTCCCCACTGAAGATCGTCGTGTCCGGTGCCGCTGGCCAGATCGCCTACTCGCTGCTGCCACTGCGTACGCGTCTCTCTTGTCTATTTGCTTACGTTACTATATCGGTTCTTGATGGCTCATGGCGTAATATGACTGTGTGCTGTCTGTTGATTAGTCTGCATTGGCCACGTGTTTGGCCCGACGCGCCGCGTGAGCCTGCGGCTGCTGGACATCCCCATGGCGCTCGAGGCCCTCGAGGGCGTCAAGATGGAGCTGCAGGACTGCGCGTTCAACCTCGTGGACGAGATCACGCCCACGAGCGACCTCGAGGTCGCCTTCAAGGACGCCGACGTCGCGATCCTCGTCGGCGGCTTCCCGCGCAAGCAGGGCATGCAACGGTACGAGTTTAATGTGTCTTGCTGTTCTTAGTTATTGGCCGTATAGATCTTGCTCACACGTTCTCTTTGTATAATAGCAAGGACCTGATTGAGAAGAACGTGACGATCTTCAAGGCGCAGGGCGAGGCCATTGAGAAGTTTGCGAGCCGCGACGTCAAGGTGCTCGTGGTCGCGAACCCGGCCAACACGAACTGCCTCATCGCCATGGAGAATGCGCCCAGCATCCCGCGCAAGAACTTCTCGGCGCTCACGCGCTTGGACCACGAGCGACTACGCTCGTTCCTCGTCGAGCGCGTGAACGCGACCGCCACTGAGAAGATCTCGTCCAAGGACGTGCGCAAGTGCATCATCTGGGGCAACCACTCGAGCACGCAGGTGCCCGACGTCTCGCACGCTGACGTGCTCGTGAATGGCCACGTGCAGCCACTCACGACGCTCGTGAACGACGCGGAATGGGTCGAGACCACGCTCGTGAAGGACGTGCAGGAGCGCGGCGCCGCGATCATCAAGGCGCGCAAGCTCTCAAGCGCCATGTCGGCAGCCGCGGCCGTCGGCGCGCACCTGCGCGACTGGTTCAACGGCACGAAGGATGGCGAGTTTGTCTCGATGGCCATCTCGTCGAACGGCAACAAGTACGGCGTGCCCGAGGGTCTCATCTACTCGTTCCCGGTCAAGTGCACGGGCAACGGCCAGTACGAGGTCGTCGACGGGCTCGCGGTCTCGCCGCGCATCGAGGCCATGATGAAGGCCACGGCCACGGAGCTCGCCGAGGAGCGTGCCGACGCCCAGGACATCCTCTCGCACTACTAGGCAATACACGCGTCCATGGCCGTAAGGCGACAAGAGCGACTGACGAGCCCATGACGCTGAGCAGCTCCTGGATGTTGCTTTTTTTCTGATTGATTTTCTACTTTTTGGCATATAATTTGAATAAAAGAACACAATATCTACTTGGCAAAGCCAGCCATTGAGCCAGGGCAGTCAGGAGCTTGGGTCAGCAGTTGACTTGGCGCCTACTATCCATCCGCTTTCTCTCGCTTGCAGCTTTGTTCTCGCTTATCCATCTCATCATCAGCACCTGGCATTAATAATTGCTGGCGGCGCTGGTGGTCCTGGAGCCATTGGACGATTTCAACATTCCCGTTTGCCGTGTGGCGCTTGATATCTTTCGCAAAGAACAGTTCGTTCGCACCGATGGAGAGAG
>JAASFY010001074.1:0-12493 GCA_023334035.1 Globisporangium okanoganense
GTCGATGATGTACTTGCGGTGCATCTCGATCAGCACATGAAGCCCATCCGAGGACACACCCTCATGCATGTGGTTCTTCTCCTTGAACAAATGCTGGAGAGCCACCGCTCGTTGGCCCATGCCTCGCCAGTAGTCCGTGTCGGCCTTCAGCACGCGCCAGACCACGATCGGAATCAACGAGTTCCACGTGAGCAGGACGTACATTGCGTACTTGGCGTTGGGGCGCGTCGCAGCGTTCAAGCTCATCATGATATGAAGCAGCGCCAAGCCATAGCGGACGAGGGTGTAGGCAGCGAGCTCGCGCATCGTGCGCTTCGAGGCTCGACTCGGCGGCCAGATGAACACGTAGACGGAGAGAAGCAGCACGATGGCGCGCAGCACGAAGAGGTACTTGACGTACGTGGGTTGCTTGGCTGGGTTACCGTGGTTCGTGACCCACCACATGTATGGGATGGTGTACCCCGATATGATGAGTGCGATCACCGAGGCGCGACGGAGTGCTGGGATCGACACGCTCTTCTGAAGCATGAAGACCATGATGAGCAGGACGCCGAATTGGTGCGCCGAGTACATCGTCTCGAGCACGACCGACGGCACAGACTTCTCGAACGCGCCGACGTTCATCGCGACGCTCATGCCGATCATGAAGATGCCGTTGAAGACCCCGAGCACCACGAGCAGCGGCTCAAAGGCCGGCAGGATGATCTTGCGCGCGGCCACGTCGTCTCCCTTGAATGCCGCGGCGCGCTTGAAGCGCACATGCACGATCAGCACGACGCAGAGTAGCCAGAGCAGCACGAATTCGAGCACAATGAAGTTCAGCAGCAGATGCGTGTTCGCCGCTGCCTTGCGAAGCGCGTCTTCCGGCGGGTGGCCGGCTTCCGCGAGTGTTTCGTTGGCTGCCGACAGTGTGCTGTTGACCAGAGTTGAGATGAGAGCAGAGGCTGGTGACGGTGGGAGTGCCGAGCTGTTGCTGGGCATCGCAGTGACGTTCATCGTGGGCTATATACTCGCTTTAGGCTGGTGGGAGGTGCCAGGTTGAGGGCGAGTTTGGGAATGAGCCTTGCAATGACCGAGAGAGAGAGAAAGAGCTCGAAGTGAGCGGTGGGCGAGGGTGTTAGTTGCTGGGCTGTTCCATAGTTCCGTTTGAGAAGAGAACCAGTGACGCGAAAGGCGCTCGCAAGTAAACCGAAGAAAACCACTACCAGTTTCTTCAACTCTGTACCTACCAGGTTTATATACAGGAGTGGACAAGACATTGAACAAGAAGATATTCGATTTTTTGCATCTGTCAGTAGCTGAGAACACTTGCGGAAGACTCAAGCGACTGAGTCGGAAAACAAATTTGCAAAAGTGATTCTGTTATCACGAGAGGCAACGAGATAAGAGACCTGTGGCTATTTCGAAAATCAAGAACCAACTCAGTCGTTTTGTTTGTGGAATAAACTGAGGCAGAATTATGGTCAGCCGAGGGAGGGATAGTGCGTGTGTTGGTTTGGTCGCACGCTTGCACTCGCAGAAGATCGCTATTGTGTCGCCGAACTCTTCGAATGTATCATTTGTGTGATCAGACAAAGAGGTTTCGACAAATTGCATCACGCAAAACAGTTTCAGCATCGACAGCCATCTACATATTTCAAGAGAGATTTTGTCAAAGATTATCAACGGCCATATTTTTAAGAATGTGGTGGTCAAGAATCCATACTGTAGCGCTCGAGCATTGCTAAGTAGTATCCGGATATCTCCTGACAGTGTTGACGCCATGAACATTGCTGGCCACTCGTCAAACACATTATTAGGAAAAGGATCTGCTACTATGTATTATAGGTGCTGAATGACAAGAATCCGGCCACTCTTTGTGCTGGAAGAAAACTTTCGGTACATCTGAGCGAAGAACATGATATCCTGCCAGTCGGCAGGAAACGTCGAGGGCGTCCTTCCCGAACGTGTCTTAACTGACATCCCGAATACTGATACATTAGTGCTTGCCTTTCGACCTCTAGATACAGGGAATCGCAGCCTGAGGGGCGAAGAACATACAGGCACATTGCCAAAGCTGTACATGCAAGTGAACGTGCACTGGGAAATCGTCGCTACTTGGTCACAAACCTGATACTGTAGGAGGACTTGAAGACCTCGTGTCGTGATCACAAATTCTGATACTTCAGGTGTTGCAGCCTAGGCAATTTGTCAAAGTCGCAACTGCAAGTGAGCGTGAAGCCACAGCGGAGTGGAAATAGTCTCCACTTAGTCTCAAACCTGAGGCTGCAACGATCATTAAATGTCAAAGGTATTACTTTTGAAAGGTGTATATCCTCCCAAAACCAATACCTGTGAAACATGATTCTCCCCTCTATTTCAAAATTCGCAAAGTCCAGTTTTCCAGTTTTGCGACACAAGAGCTCAACAAGCGAAGAGCTCAACGCCAGCCAAGAAGACCACTCTCTCTTACCTGCTGCTGCCATGGTCCGCCGCCGCGAGGAGGGCGCGGGCAACCTGTCTAACGAGGAGAAGCTGCGTCTGTGCACGTTCGCGCAGGAGAACCCGACGCTGAGCCAGCGGGAGCTCAGTGCCTGGGCGCAGCGCGCGTTCGATCTGCCCAAGGCGCCGTGCCAGGCCACGGTCTCCAATATCCTCAAGAAGCGGCCGCTGCTGCAAAGCATGAAGGCGGCGGAGCTCGTGTGCAAGCGCCGCCGCGTGCTCAAGAACCCGGAGCTCGACCGCGCACTCGGCAGCTGGGTGCTCTACTGCCTGCACAAGGGGCTCAAGATCTCGGGCGAGCTCATCAAGAAGCAGGCGGCCACCTTTGCGGCGCTTCTCCTGGTGCATAACAGCAATAGCAGCAGTGGGGGTGTAACAGGTGGTGATGGCGTCATGACTACAGCTATGTCTTCGCCTGCTGCTGCTGAGATGACGTACTCGAACGGCTGGCTCGCGGGCTTCCAGGACCGCCACGGCATCAAGAACCTGCGCAAGGCGGCTCCGCAGCAGAGCACCGTGGCGCTGCACCTCCAGCAGATGCAACTACAGCCCATAGCATCATCTCTGTATGACGAACTGCCAGTGTTACCAGCAACGGTACTGCCCACCGCTATGGAGTTCTCGCTCGCGGAGCTGCAGCTGCTCGTAGGTGCCTACAACCCGCGCGACGTCTACCACATGGACGAGTTCGGGCTCTTTTACGACATGCCCATCGACCAGAGTCTCTGGATGGGTCACCAGGCGATGCCCAACACTCCCGTCCCTCCTCTTCACTCGCGCCTCTCGCTCGCCGTCGCAGTGAACGCCGACGGCAGCGACGCGCCCGAGCCGTTCTTCGTGGGCAAGGCGCTGCGGCCCAGGAGCTTCGGGGACAAGCTCGCACCGGAGCGTGGCTTCCAGTACGACCACAACCACAGGGGCTGGATGAACGGCCTCGTCTTCCAGAGATGGCTGCAGGCCTTCAACTCGCGCATGCGCGACGAGGGCCGCAGCGTCGTGCTGCTGTTGGACAGCGCGAGTTCGCACGTCACCACGGGCCTCGAGCTCACGCACGTGCGCGTGGCGTTCCTGGCGCTCAAGGGCGCGTCCAAGCTGCAGCCGCTGGCCAACGGCGTGATCAAGGCCTTCAAGCGTCGCTACCGCCGCGCGCACCTCGTGAACGCACTGGACCGCGAGGAGCAGGGCAAGCCGCGAATCTTCGCGGTCTCGCAGCTCGAGGCCATGCAGTGGAGCAAGCAGTGCTGGGCTGACATCCCACCGGAGCTCATCCAGACGTGCTGGCGCCAGACCAAGATCCTGGGCGGCGAGCCGCTCTCGGTCGCCGAGAAGCGCAAGGCCAAGCTCGAGGATGACATCGAGGACGACATCTACAAGCACCTGCAGTGGCTGCGCATCGCCAACCCGATGAACCTGGACGACATGCTCAACCCGCCCGGCGAGAACGACGTGCACGCCGGTGTGGCCATCGAGGACTTTGTGAGCGGCGCCATCGAGAGAGAGTTTGAAGATGACATGGCCGATGAAACCGATCTCCAGCTGCAATCCCAACAACAGCAGCAGAACCAGCGCGTGGCAGACCTCGTGGCGCTCACGAACGAGGAGAAGCTGGCGCATCTGAGCTTCACGATCAGCATTCTGAAGGAACACGGCGCGCTCAAAACCACCACGGACGAGCTGCGCGCGCTACAGCGGTCGCTACGGGACGTCATCGTCGAGCAGCGACGCATGAGTCGACGCCTGTGAGGCTATTAAGGCCTTCGCCTGGGACTGTGGGCTGCTCGCGAGGCATGTACCGGTATACCTCGCGTTTCGTACTCTGGACGAGCGTATTTTATTGCTCGGGCTGGTAATGAGATTTACTAATACTACGTTTAGTCAAAGTACTTACTGAACTGGGTCTATTCGCCTTTTGCTTTGCTCCATCGGCCCACAGGCGGCGCCACTTCCTTCTCGTCGTTCTCGTTCCAGGCTGATAAAACGTACAGGCCGATCACGATGTTCACCATCAACACCGCCGCAAACCCACTGAATAGTAACAAAACAAAACACATCACATTAATTATATACAAGGCCACACAAAAAGCCGGAGAATGGCTGAGGGCATTAGATACCTGTATGAGTCTGCGCCTGGGTTGCCTGCGAGGGACCACATTATTGAAGCACGTACGCAAACATGTGCAAACCATCAGCGCTTAGTTAGGAAAGATATGACAACAGGTATGACTGAATGTTTACCTGGTCCAATGTAGCTCTTTATGGCGAAAAACGTGCCGAGCGGGAGCACGAACATGAGCACCGTGAAGAAGAGCAATTTGCGCCAGACCATGGCGTTGTGCGCGCGATTGCTAATCCAAATCCATACAAGAACAGCAATAGCAGCAGCAGAGCCAGAGTGTGAGTCATCTGGTGCATGTGCATAGGATGGCTGCGATGAGCTGAGCCCCGTTGTCGCACCGCGCTGCGCGCTCCTGCATGCCGCTCAGACTCTTGGTCTCCTCCACCATGATCGCTTTTTCGTTGTGTCAAAATGACAAAGGATACGTTCTCTGTACCTGTATACCCTGTCTATACTGATCGATTCAATCACGCTCATCCAAATGCATAACTTTACCATCATTCCGAGAGTCACACGTCTCGGAAAGCATTTTCTCACAGTTGCGTCGTCGTTCGTCCATGGCGGAAGAAGAGCTCAAGGTGACCGTGGCTGAGCGGCTCGTGGCGCGGCGCGCGCGTCTGCAGCTGTTCTGCGTCGTCGAACCCGTCAAGCAGCACCTGCGCCTGCTGAGCTACTACCAGCTCGCGCGCCAGCTGTACCGCCAGTCCGAGGTCTACTTCGCGCAGCACTCGTGGGACAATGCGTACGTGACGACACCGGACCTGCTTACATTGCTCTATCAACAGAGCTGACTGGTGCTGTTTGAAATGCACGCTACAATGAGTCACTGATCGAATAGACTGTGGTGCTTTCTTGTGTCTTGTGCCACGTGCAGATACGTGTTCCTCGCCAAGTTCATCAAGTGCGTAGCATTACTACTTGAAGTTGTCCTGTTTACTGTCCACGAAAAGCTCACTCTGATGATGCAAAGAGCTCACTGTTGTGGTTTGCGATATCTGCTGTGTGTGTATAGCACAGACTCTGCTCGCAAGTGATCCCTTCTCACATCGATTCCAAGCTGCCAAAGTACGAGAAGGAGAGCGAATGGGTGCGAACGGTACGGCGCACTTGTGGTCACGAAATAGCACAGCAGGCAGATGTTGTTGGCTCGCTCATGTATTGAAATGACGTGGTGGATGATGAAACAGCAAGCGAAAGAGGGTTTTGAGCTCTTTGACGCGATTCTCGACGGAATGGAGCAGGAAGAGAAGGAGCTGCTCGAATATGAGCGCGAGATCGAGCGCGAGGCTGCAGCGCACAGTGTCGTGAGCTCATTGAAAGCTTCCACTGGCAGCATGACACTCGAAGGGAGACTTGAAGCGCTGCGACTCAAGTCAGCATCAAGGAGCCAGAGCGCTCACACTTCCGTAGCTGCAGCACAAACACCTGCACCAGCTTCAGCATCGATTTCTGCCTCGTCGGTGTTGCAACGAGAGTCGAATTCCGCGCGAGCAAAGTCTCAGCCAACATCATTCCGCAAAGAGAAGGCCAAGGTACATTTACCAACTCCTTGCTTTACACCAGCGGCATACGAGCAGAAATGTCATCTTAAGCTGATTCTGCCTTTGCATTAGCCACAGAAGAGCAGCATCAGCTACCCGTCAGTCGGCAGGCCATCATGGATCACTGCAGCAGACGAGAGTGCTAATGAGACTACGAGCTCAAGTGTGCGGCGTCGTCTTCCTCCGCCAGCAAGTCGTCAGCGGTCACTGGAAGCCATTGAGCATATGTCAAGGTTTGTGTTGCGACCAACAAATTCGCGACTCACAGTTATAACAGATCGATGATGTGTCTCTTTGTGACAGCGGAAAGATTCGAAAGCTGGAGATCCCGACGAGCCTCATCGCTCAGTTCACTGCGCTTGCGGACCCAAACACGCACACCCAGCCTTACGGTATTGAAACGTGCGGCATCCTAGCTGGAGCTCTGGTACGTGCGGCATTGCTCGGTCATGATGTTGTACACACTGTTGGAGACTGAAGCTCACGTAACATTTGCTTGATCATATGCAGCAAGGACAGAGCCTCGTGATCACGACGTTAGTGATCCCCAAGCAAGAGGTTCGTTGGTCTCCGTACCTCGATGAGTAAAACCACGTTATGCATTGTTAATCGTTGATTGACACTGTAGGGCTCTGCTGACATGTGCAACATGACGAACGAGGCGGAACTCTTCGAGTTTTGCTTTGGCAACGACCTGCTTACGCTTGGCTGGATCCATGTGAGCTATACGTTGCTGCTCAAAGCTGCTCGTGAGTATAGTGACCTCACTTATTATATTTGAAACTGTTCTGCAGACGCATCCGAGGCAGACGTGTTTCCTGTCATCAGTGGACATCCACACGCAGTGCGGCTTCCAGTCCATCTTGCCTGAGGTGAGCCCATCCACCGCCACCACTGTCAATCCACTCGATATTAGTCATACTTACACGTGATATTGCTATTATGCTTCTACAGGCGATTGCGATCGTTGTGGCGCCTACCGACCGCGAAAGAAAGTGCGTCTTGAGCTCAAAGTCGTGGCTTTACACGACCAAAGATTAACTGATGAGTGCGGTGCGAATTTGGCTCCTATGATGTATTGTGACAGTGTTGGAGTATTTCGCCTGACAGAGCCGAATGGGCTGCAACTGATCCAGAACTGCAGCCTCTCGGGCTTCCACGAGCACCCGAGCAACGTGCAGATCTACTCGGACGCCGTCGAGTGCGACTGGAACCGCCAGGTGTCCACGCGGCTCGTCGACATGCGCTGAGCAGCCTACGCATTCCCCTTTCGGTTCTCCAAAGCAAGTTGCGCGAGCATGACAATCGTGCAATTTGACTCCGATAAGACCAAGAGCTCAAGCAACCATCACTCATGACCAGATTAACATCATTGCGTGGGCACCCATGAGTGCATGTCTTAAAAAAATTGTCGCGGATTGAAATATGCTTGTTAGCAAGTTAACTGTCATGCAATCCGCTTTCCCACGGTATGTATACAGAGAGAGCAGTCTCAGTTGGTAACCCCCCAGGCGTAGCTCGAGAAGGAGAGCTGGCCGACGCCCCAGCCACCAAAGATCTTGCTAGCCGCGGGCCGCTCTCGCTCCATGCCGGCGCCCATCGCGACCACGAAAGGCGTGAAATGGTCGGGCGTCGGGTGCGCTCGCTTGGCCGATGGCGCGCTCTCCCACGTCTCCACGGCAGCCTTGCGTTCTTCGTAGCTCTTCGCGGATCCCGTCGCGAAGGTTGCGTCGAGCCAGCTTTCAAACTCCAGAGCCCAGGCTGCGACGGGCTCGTTCGGGTTAAACCCGGCGCGCAGGTTGTGCGTCGCCTGGCCCGAGCAGATGATGAGCGTGTCCTCATCACGGAATGGCGCCAGAGCTTGGCCCAACGCAAAGTGGTCAGCTGCGCTCATGCGGTCGTTGATGGATACGGTGACGATCGGGATGTCGGCCTCGGGTCGGATGAGCGACATTGGCACGAAGACGCCGTGGTCGTAGCCACGCTCGACGAGCGTCGCCGTGATCTTGGTGGCTGTCAATACGTCCTTGATCTTGGCTGCGAAGACCGGGTCGCCCTTGGCTGGGTACACGATCTCGTACGACTCATCCGGGAAGCCGTAGTAGTCGTAGATCATCTCAGGCGCCGGAGACTTGGAGATTTCAAAGCCATATCCCTGGGCTTCCCAGTGCGCTGAGACGAAGAGAATGCGCTTGGGCAGCGGTAGCTTCGATGGACTGCTGCCGTAGAGCTTGGTGAAGATCGAGGCGACGTTGCGCGCCGCCTCGCAGTGCCTGTTCTGGCCGTGAAAGCCGTCTTCGAGCAGCCAGAGCGGACCGGGACCGTGCGAGACGACGACCACTGGGTGGCGGAACGGCGCTTGCGAGGAGCTCATGGTGTTGATGTTGAGGGCGAGGTTGGCGTCGCACACGGCGTCTTGGGCTGCTGATGCGATGGGGAGAAGGATCGACAGGACTGCAACAAACGAGATGCGCATGCAGCACTTGGCGTCGGCGGCTCTCGGGAAATGCGATTGTGAGCATGGCCATCACAACAAAAATGAACTGAGCAAAGCAACAATCACTCATGGCCTTCGATCGGTGATTGGTCTACTGGCTTTCAAGCAAGCCAATCATCGATCAAGTACCTCGCGAGTCAGAAAACAACGGATTAGCAATCACAAAACTACCAAAAAGGCTTTTTTAGCTACCTCTTTTTATCTAAACATTCATATATGCTTATTTTAAACCCCGAATTCACGTAAATTTTTATCCGTAAATCCTTTGCCGGTATATCAGATGGTCGTCATCATGGGCCTGCTCGCATGTTGACTCCCAAAACCACCACCACCGCAACAGAAGCCACCGCTCTTCCTGTCCTTCTCATCCGTCCTCATTCCGCAATTCGCCACGCCGCACAGCACTCCACCACTACCTTCCTCTCCGCCATCACCATGAGCAAGTTCCGCCACCCAGTCGTCGCCATTTCGCACGGCCCCGGCCCGCTCTGGCTGCTCAAGGACGGCTTTGGCGGCATGAACAGCACGTCCGTGTCGGCGCAGAACGTGCGCGAGACCTTCGCCAAGATCTACCCACACCGTGGCGCCAATGCGCAGCCGCTGCCCAAGCGCATCCTCTTCGTGTCGGCCCACTGGGAGTCCGAGAGCAGCGGCTTCGAGATCTCCAAGTCTCCGGCGCCCGAGATGATCTACGACTACTACGGCTTCCCCAATGACGCGTATGACGTGGTCTACGCGGCCAAGGGCGACCCGGCCTTCGCTGTCAAGATCAAGGACGCGCTCACGCAGCACAAGATCACGGCCAAGCTCGTCGAGCGCGGCTACGACCACGGCGTGTTCGTGCCCATGTCGCTCATCCGGCCCGAGGCCGACATCCCCATCACCACCGTGTCCATCAACGACCGTCTGAGCGCCAAGGCGCATTTCAAACTGGGCAAGGCGCTCGCACCGTTCCGCGATGAGGACACGCTCATCATCTGCTCGGGCCAGGCGACGCACAACCTGCGTGCGAGCCGCAACCCGACGGACCCGCTGTCCGAGTGGGCGCTGGGCTTTCAGGGCTGGATGGACGACGTCTTCACCTCGGCGTCCACACTGAGCTACGAGGAGCGCGCGGCGTCGCTCAGCACGTGGGACAAGACCGCGCCCTTCGCCAAGTCCGCGCACCCGAGCCCCGACCACTTCTCGCCCTTCATCGTCGCCGCGGGCGCTGGCATGGACGAGGCGCGGCCAGAGGGCGAGAAAATCATCGGCGGCTGGGGCATGGGCCAGCTCTCCTTTGCGAGCTACGCCTGGGGCATCGCCAAGTAGACAGTGTAACCATTCGCCTTTATTTCCTAACGACTCGATAAAATCCAGACAACCCTGTTGAATAGCTAGCCAACCATTGAAAAGTCTTGGGCTCCATTGCTCCTAAAGAAATGCACACTCATCTGCGGAGAAACACCCCAGGTCAGTAAACAATATAGTACGAGTGGCCGAACTTACGGAAACACTTCTCCGTTTCGTCGCTGTCCTGAACGAGGTGACGCGAGGTGAGGCCCACCATCTCGAT
Organism: Globisporangium okanoganense; assembly: GCA_023334035.1. Lineage (NCBI taxonomy): Eukaryota > Oomycota > Peronosporomycetes > Pythiales > Pythiaceae > Globisporangium > Globisporangium okanoganense. The sequence continues at coordinate 10,191 of JAASFY010001074.1, forward strand.
CGGATCGTCCTCTTTCGCGTCACGCAGCAGGTACGTGCGCACGCGCTTCTTCACCTTCCCCATCGTACCACAGAGCCCCGCATTCACTTCCATGGGCATCATCTGTCATCAGCATACCGCACGTCAGCAACCCATTCAAGCAAAGCCGTACAAGAGAGCCAATAGGCAGCCTACATACCCTTGGACACGAGTCGTCAGTCATGAACTCAAATCTGAGAAGGCCGCTCGCTGAGGTCTCAGGTGCTTCAGTGCTGCTCTCGCGAACTGCCGTCTTCGCTGGTGCTTTACGAGCTGCTGCTGCAGATACAGGAGCAGGCGTCTCAACTGCTAGCCCTGGAGCTTTTGCTTTCGAAACACTGCGAGCCTTGGCTGCTGATTTAGATACTGGGGTGTTGCGTGACGCTGTTTCCATTGTTGCTGCTGGCTTCTTGGGGCGTGATTCGGAATCAGCACCTTCCTTCTCTTGTTCTTCTTGTATTTCTGGTTCGTCGTCCACTTCCTCGACCTCGTAGGAATTGTCAGCCTGCGAAGACTGGTTACTTTCCAAATCCAGGGAATTCGCCTGGCTCTGGCTCAGCTCCGCGTTTCGCACTGCAGCAAAGGACGCACTCGCCACGATCGCAGCAGTGCGACGCTTCTTCACGGCCCTTGCTCGCGTCACAGGCGCTGCTGGCGAGACAGTGTCATCATTGTCGGAAATCTCAATCTCCTCAGGTTCTTCTGCTGAGGCAAATGGCTCTGGCGTCGCGGGGGCTTTTTTCCTAGGCTTTGGTGGGTTTCCACTTCGAATCTGCAGGTTTTTCCACTTATCCTAATGAAATCCACCACCAGCAACAACAACGCGCGTGAGATCAATCAGAAAGAGCAAGTTTCGACATTCACCATACAATAATTCAATGACAGATCAAACCTTAAGATCGATGTTCGTCCGGTGGCCCGAGAACACGCCGCGGCCCTCCATCAGAATGACTTTCCACTTGCCCGTGCCATGTTTCACGACGCCCTGGCGCAGAAACGACTCCTCCTCGGGCTCCCAGAACTTGGTCTGACGACGAGCTCTGTCATTAAAGTACAAAGCCACAGAGAGATAAAAACACGTCAGCTAAAATAACAACAGACGATAGATGGTCGCGCATTGAAATACGCACTTCATTCTGGCGGGCAATGCCACGCCACTAGCAGTCTCCGATGGCTCTTCATCTCTGCTCGCAGTCTCGTCCTCGCTGTCAACATCATTCACAGTGAGCTCTATAATAGAACTGAGCCACACACCATAATACATACACACCTCTGCTCGTCAACGCGCTCGGGCTCGTAGTCGCTCTCCTGCGAGGCCTCATTCTCGTGCTGGTCGTCCGAGTCCGTCTCCTCGCTCGAGTCGTCAAACTGCAGCTGTCGAGTCGATTTCTGCGCCGCCACCGGTTCGTTCTCGGGCGCTGCCTCCACCGCCTCGCTTGCCTTTGAGGCAGACGACGATGGCGACGGCTTGCCCAGCGACTCGGAGAGCATCTGCAGCGTCTGGTTCGAGCGACGGCGCCGTGCCACCGACGAACTAGCAGAGGAATGGGCTGATTTGCTGCCCGAGCTCGACGGCGTCGACTGCCGGGATACCGGTGCCGCCGGCGCTGCTGCTAGTTCAGCTGGCACAGTGGCTTCCATTTCGTCTTCTATTTGCACGACTGTGTAGGTGGCAAGCGCAGCCATGCGGGAGGAGCGGCGTCGCAGCGTGGTGGTCGGTGTGTCCGCCGCCGCAGTGCGCGGTTGCTTGTTGGGCGTGAGCGCCAAGCCGGTCGAGTTGTGTCTCTTTCGCGCCCTGAGAGAGAGACACGCGCATACAGAGAGAGAGCGCACATACACATGTACGTTACAACGTTAGCTCACATATGTGCGTGTGGATAGATAGGACGCTAATTGGCGCACTTAAGAGAGCGCTCATCGCCGGCACATACATGATGCTGCTGTTGCTTCTTCCGAGAAATGGCGCCTTCGCAAAATTCAAAGAATTGTGAGTGAATTCAAAACAATTATTTGGTTAAATACGCTAAAATGGTTTTGTTAAATCTGCTACAGTGCGCGCGGAAATGATAGGGCAAAATAGTTTTTTGTGCAAATTTTTATCAAATTAAACGCCGCTATTCTGGCATTTCCACCAATGAAAAGGGCTGTGAGGCGGTTCTTTTGAGGTGCTCCACACTCTCAGTGCATTTGTGGAAGTGAAGCAAGCGCGCGAAAGCCGCCGCACGTGGCGCAGCGAGCGCGCGGAAAAGATAGGACAGGTATGGAAATGTGCTGCTGCAGTGAGA
>JAASFY010001075.1:0-12491 GCA_023334035.1 Globisporangium okanoganense
CATCACTCATTCTCCGCCACTCGTCCTTCCACCTGCTCGCTCAGGCCCCGGTCCCACGACCAACGACCTGATCCAGGGAGCAGCGTGTCTGGGAAGAGACTGGAAGCTGCCTGGTTCGTGTTTGCCACACCAGCAAACCCTACATGGCCTCAACTGACGTTATAATTAATGTACTGGTTTTCTGGGGCGCGCCTGTGAGCGGGGGATCTGGACAGGCAATCCTGGCTCTGACTGGATGTGAACACTGATGCGAGGTACTCCACCGGCACTTCGTACTTGTTGTCAGCTACAAGGCGAGCGGTCTTGGAAGGCAACTTGGTGGTTCTGGTGTCAGTGCGTCAACCGCTGGTACTGTATGCACAAGCGATGGAACCGAGCTCAAAGGGTCCAAAGTCTCACTTGGCTCAGAATTCAATTCTGGCACCAATCTGGCAGACTCAAGGCGAACCAGGCATCGCGCGATATAGTGGAAACCTCTGGGAATGAGGCTCTAAATGAACTACTGGCGTCTGCAGAAGAGCAAGAGCCTCGCATGGGACAATGGATGCAACCAGTGGAAAGTGAAGGTAGGTATTTTGGTATAATACATATAAATATTGAGGCGACCTTTCAACTAGTGGTGGTCGTGGTCGTGGAGGGCATGCAACATGCGAAATGTAGCTCGTCCGCCAGCTTGGAGGCTCACATGAACGCCCGCGCGCCGCTCCTGCGCAGCTCGGCGCGATGCGAGCGTGGACTCAGCAGCAGCAGCTCGTTCCCGCCGTCGATGCTGTCGATCGGCGTCACGATCGTGTCGCGAGGCCGCAAAATGCGCACGCGGTCGGCGGAATCAGCCTCATCGCTCCCCGAAGAAGAAGAAGACGAGCGGCTCCGCTTGCTGCGCAGCTTGCGGAAGAGCTTGCGGAAACCTCGCGGTGGACTCGACTCGGATGCGGATTCGCTGCGGCGCGAGCAGAAGAGAAGAGCTGGGCTCATTGTGGGCTTGCGTGGTGGTGGCGTGCTCTGTGGCAAATTGGATAGTGAGCGAAAGAGAGGAGAGTTTGTGTGGAGGCAGTCGAGAGGTGATCGATGGGGGAAGTCTCGAGAAACTTCTGCTGTTGCGTGTGACACATCGTTGCTTGCTGCACTTTTTCACACGCAGCATAATCAGAGAAAATGATTAGCGTTTTAGTATTCATCAATTGCCGCTTCGTATACCCTTGCAAAGATAGTACTACTTAATGTTTACAAGTGCAAGAGCGGGATCTTTCACTTGCCAAGCAGCTTTCAGGTACCTGTATAAACGTATATCTTGTGAAAGTAGTATTTAGTTTAAGAGACAGTATTACAAATAGATTCTGTACAATAGCTGGCCAGGTTGATTACCAAGTGGATTTTTTGGGCGAGCGACTTGGCAGGCACATGCCTCGCGCTTGGAGCGCACCTGGAAACTGAACAAGTGCCCTCGACCCGATCATCTGGTCCGAGCGAAAGCAGAGAGATGAATTAGACGAAGAGGATATAATGTATCGTTCTAACATCAGGCCCGTTTGTTGCGTGTGAGTGAGCGAGGCAGTATCGGCTATCCCTCGCGTTTCCATATGCATTTCAGTCCTTTGAGTGTGGGGGGGATTACGTACTGTACAGTATTGCTTATCGAATTCATATGCTGCTGATGAGCTTGTTGTGTCGCACGTGACGCTTGCGCTGGTGAATCGTGAAGCCATTTTAACAACTTCAACGTCGTATGAATAATCAATTCTATGTACGTCGCGATTTTGAGCAATGGTGGTGAGGATTACGGTGGACGCGGATAGCGATGGCTTCGAGCGTAGAGTCCAGCGATCCGTCGTTCATCCAGCGCTCAAACAGAGTAAACTTTCGATTGTACGCTCAGTCAATAAAGAGATGCTCACGATAATTGAGCATGCAGTGCCTAGACTGGCAGGTCCTGTGAAGCTGCGATAAGTCTATAAAGCCAGCCAGCATTCCGCCGCTGCAGGCAGTCATGAAATACGCATATCTCACTCTCGTTACCTTAGTACACCTCGAGCGTTGCGTCCGGGTCCACGGCGTACTTGGCCTTGTGCTTCTCAAATAGCGTCTGCAGCGCAGTTACGTACATCGCGTGGTACTTCTTCACCTCCATCTTTGTCGGGTGCTTGATCGTCGGCAACTCCAATGGCATGCCCACGACGGTGACCAGGTCCACATTGCTGCGTGGCATGAAGAAACACCAGGGGCTCCCCATGAAGAGCGCCGCTGGGACCTTGAACTCGTTGAGCTTGAGACGCAGGTGGAGGAAATACGGCAGCGCTTCGAACGTAAACTCCTCGCCAAACGTGTACACTGGATAGACCTAAAGCAGCATCAGAAATTGTTAGCCAACAATGTTGTAAGAAAATCGACAGTGGCTTGTGTATACTATGACCTCACCTTGTATCCGAACTGGAGCGCCAACTTGATGAACCCGAAGCGGTTCTTGATAAACACACGATGCTTTCCATGTCGGTACAGTGTCGCGTCTTCAAAGCCACCAGGTAAGAAGCCAATGTTCTGCTTTTTCCTCATGAGCTCCACGAAAGTCTCTTTCTTGACGCTGCTCGAGTCCATCCAGTGCAGCAGATCGCGCATGACTGGGAACCAGAAGAGACTGTCGGCGACGAGCCACCGCGTATTCGCATTCGTGAACGTCGGGTTGTGCACGCCGTTCATGCCAAAGCCACACGAGAGGATGCCGTGCGGATGGAACGCAAAGAGCGACTTGCCGTCTGGCTTCACAACAGCGTGCTCATCGCCACCTTGATCGCTGCGAGTCGCGTTGTCACCCACAGACCTGAATTCTTCTGTTGTAAGCGTCCTGGCCTTGCGTTCTTCTTCTTGCTCCTCAAAGACGCACACATTGCGGCGGAAGTACGGATACTTGGCGAACATGTGGCGCAAGAAATTGCGCGCGGCGTCCCAACGGTGCAGCCCCGGCGTGAACCAGTGGTACGTCTCGTAGAGCACGATGAACGTGACAAAATACACGACGCTGCGCGGCACGGGGATCGCGTTCAAGCTGAGAGCTGAGCGCGTGAGTGCGAACAGCGAGTACACCGCCATGACCGCACTCCCCGTGATGCCGCACACCCAGACGAAGTAGAGCGAGCCTAGGATCGAGCGCCGGAAGATCTTCCCCTTGAGCGTCTGCAGCTCGAGCTGGTCGTCGGCGCTCGGCCACTCTGCGTGCCAGTGCATTGAGCGCATCTCGATCCTGCTGCTGCTGCTGCTGGACTTGACTGCTGCCAGGCGAAAGCAAAAGTGGCAGTTGCTGTGAGAAAAATGATCCAGATTTTGCGTGAAACGACAGCTTGGGCTTCATTTTCAAATCTGAAGCTTGTTCTTTCCACTCACTGGCTGCCTATATTAACATCACACAGAGTTCAGTCCCATCAGTCAGTTCATCACTCAGAACACCTCTCCCATAGCTGATCGGGTCTTGTATTATAGCCGTAAATCGGATCTCAATCGAAGAAATCAAACACTGCAGCGGCGTCCGTAGTGGAGGTTGCCTGTGGCGGCGGCTTTGCAGCTTTGCGTGTTCGTTTCAGCGCATTTTCAGATGACGATTCGCGCTCCAGGCTGGTCTCTGTTGTACTTCTCACTCGCTTAGGCACTGCCGACAACTCCTCCAGGGTTGCTTGCTGCGATAAAGAAACGCCTGTGAGTGCAACAGCCAGCTTCGGGCGATTTGGGCTCCTATGAGGTGATTTACCTATTCGTGCTCGCTTGCGTGCACCTGGCGTCATGGGGCTCGAGTCTCTGGACAAAATCCTGATCGGCGGAGTGGCTGTCCCTGTCTTGGTCCTGGGCGGACGCTGGTGGTCTTTCGAGAAATCGAGATCCCACTCATCGTCGCCGCGTTGCTGCTTGCTCGAGGTCACCACTGACGTCAGCACGGCAGAAAATTCACTGAAAGAAGAAGTCTCGTCACTAACCTTTGAGAGCTTCGTCGTCAACTCGCTCACGAGCTCACGCGTCCGCTTCACTCGCTGCGGGGACGCTTGCACTTGGTTTGCTCCATCGCTTCTTGTGGGCCGAGTCGTCGATGCAACCAGTGGAGACGCGGCGGGCGGGCGAGTCAATCTTGCTTTCCCATTCACTCTCTCGTGCTTCACACGCTTGACACTAGGCGATCGGATGACTGGAGATCGAGCTTTCAGCTTCTTCGGAGATCGAGCATTCGGAGATCGACTTGGCAGCACAAGTTTGTCACTCGGCGTCAAAGCAGTATCACCATCGCCACATTCCGAGTCAGAATCTACTGCGCACACCTTCTTCCATCGCTGCAACTTGAACGCAGCAGCTGGCGGAGTCGTGACCCCTCTCTCCTCGGTTCGCGGAAGAGCTGCAACTGCATCCTGACTTGATAGTTGCTGTCCGCCTTGAGATCGATCGACACTTTCTACGCTGATGGTGACCTTCAGCATCGATGACGACACCGTCGCACGTTCTGGGGTTCTCGCGGAATAGCCACTTTCTTGCTCAGAGAGAAATGACTTGAGCGTTTGCTCCACCTGAAGCACCGAGTGTCCAACTTCAGGAGTCAGCGCTCCAAGTTGTGAGTGGAGGGCGATGAATGCGGACAATGCACGGAGCAGTAGGCGAGGCGAGCCGTCTGGTAGTATCGCCAAGACTGCTGATGAAGCTGAAGCTGAATCTTTCATCAAGCACCCAAGCAGCAACGACGTGCAGCCACCGAGAACGACGTCTTCTGGGACCCACTGCAGACTTTCTCCACTCTCGATCGAAGCAGCTTGACTGCTCCCACTCTGGCTCTCGCTCATGTCGATCAGACGCAGATACGACTGAACTTTGCTTAGGAAGAAATGTGTGAGCAGCTCACACACGTCAAACGCCTTGAACGCTTGTAGTCCCGTGATGCCGTCACTTGGAGCAGCAAGCCTCGACAGCGATTCTTGGTTCTCTCCGCTGAATTCGACGCAATTTGTCAGAGCGCTCAAGCACATCAATAGCGCGTCAAACAGCAACTTCTCTTCAAAGACACCCGTCACGCTCGTATCTGGGTTTGTGCTGGGTTTGAGCTCCAATGAAGATCTCTTTGAAGCTTCAACGAACCCCCACAGTTTGCAGAAAGCTCGGAAGAGGACCTTCGTCCCGTTGTGACTGTGAATTTGCCGCGCTGCGTCTTTGTTGTGATGCGTAAGATTGATCAGCACGCGCATGGAGACCAAGAACACTTCTGCGACGAGATGATGTTGCACTGACGTTGCGCTTGAGCTCGACCAAATTCTGCTTGCTTGTCGGGATCCCCAGCAGAGCTCGCTCAGCTTGTCGATGGACTCGAGGAGAATCTCAAAGAGAACTGCCTTGCTGGATAAAGACTGCTGCACCTCAGTCGCCAGGAAAGACGCTTGGTCTAACACACGTAGAACAGCTTGTGCGCGCCGCAACGAACACGCTTGCTCCAACTCTGGGAAAGCCGCAGCAGAACGCAATCCTTCAGCACTCAAAAGCGACGCCTTCAGATGCTGAAATCGCTTCACAAGACTCAGAAGCAGTGCATCAAGGCCTTGATTGTTGACCAGCTGGCGCTTCCGAGCAAGCACCGTCGAGAACATTGCTCCTGCAAAATCGCACTGGCCACGAGGATAAACACTTCTGTCGGTCTGCAAATGCTGTTGCTCCTGGGATTTGTCCATCTGCAGCAGGTTGTGCAGCACCACCACGAGCACGTCGGTAGTCGTGACATTCTTCATGACGCGGCCATCGACACAAAACGCTTCTTGATTGTCGAGCATGCTGTTGATCTGCGCGAAGATCTGGTCGTCGTGGCCAATCGAAGCTCCATCAACAACCTGCGGTTCACCAGCATCATCGCCAGAGCTCACCGACGACGACCGCGCTCGTTTCAACGGGCCCGCTTTGCGCTTGAGACAGGTCTTCTTGAGCGGCATCAGCTGGCCTCTCTTGAGCGCGACTGCTTTCGCTGTTTCTTCAACGAATGAGCACTTCGTCGCCAAGCTCTCTCTCGTTGCATCTTCGCCGTTGACTGACTTCTCCAAGCACTGCATGATCAGATCCAGAGTGTCGCTCGTGAAAAACTCGTCGGCATCCGCACCCTGCGTCAAAAAGAGTGCCATCACAGCAACTGCCAGTTGTAGCGGATCCTCTTGCTTGTTGTCTGCATCGATTATCGCTGCCGGCCGTAGCAGCAAGTCCATCACTTTGCGAATGCGCGCGTAGAGGTTCTGGCTCGGACTCGCCAGCTTGAGCACGAGCTGCACTTGCTCCAACTGTAGCAAGCGCGCGAGCTCAACGACGTTCTGTGTACCCGCGCGCAGCTGCTCCGGTGTGCACGTGCTGCTGGTGTCGTTATCCAATCCGCAGTTCGCAAAGACGCCGTCGAGACGGTAGTTGAGGTCGTCCAAGTGGAGCGCCAACTCGCCGTTCTCCTGCAGCAGCAACGTGTTCTTGAGCACCGTCGCGTCGTCATCGCCACCTAAAGCTGCCACCAGCATCGCTCTCTTCCGCATGGGCTTCACCGTTGTGTCGTTAGTATTGCCACCACCGCCTCCTTCTCGTGCCACCGCTGCTGTTTTTCTGCATGATGTGAGGTGACTCACGTGCGCGTTCTGCTTGCCGTACATGGCGAATTTCCGCCGCGCTTCCTGGAATGCGATGGCTCGCTCTGCGTCCACGAGCAAGAGTGCGCCGTTGCCTGCCGCGGTTACTACGGAGCGCGAAGGAGAGAAGGAGGACAGCTGGCTGCTGCTGCGTGTACTTGGGCTGCTGCTCGCTGGCGCGTCCTGTCCTGTCACCGTCATGGCTCGCCGGTCGCGCATTCCGCCGCGTTCCAGTATGATGCCCCTCGTCGCTGTTGTTGTTGAATTGGATTGATGGTGGACCAGCGCGGAATGCGTGTTGAATCAGTGAATAGGTAATCCAAAATATGAAATTAAGAATCAAATAGTAGGAATTATAGTCAACAGCTAGCCAATTACAAAGGACAGACTACATTGTACTAGGAATTATTCGATAGTTTGCATACATTTAGCGCAGATGAACCAATATTTACGGAATGCGGAAACGTTTTTACAGTCCACGTTGTAGTTCGTTGCTCGAAAGAAAACGCCACCAGCGTGTCTCCTCTTGTGAACCTCTTTTCCACCAATCAAACTTCTCCATTCTATCTCTGGTTCATTATTTTTCTTCCGACGACGTTTCCTGTTGTTCATTCCGAGACTTGCCAGCCTGCACTGATTGATTGAGAGCATATATGGGCAACTCGTGCTCGGCCGAGGAGCAGGCGGCGATGGCGCTGGCCGCCGAGAGCGACGCCGCAACGCCGCCGACCTCCAGCGGCGCGGCCTGTGACGCGCTGCTCGCCAAACTGGACGAGCTCATGGACTTTCTGCGCTTTGCCAAGCTCCCGACCGCCGACTTCCACGGCGTGGTGCGTTTTATTTACTTTGTCTTTGATTATCAGGTCTGTGGTGTCGTGACGGTTGCGTGTAGTTGGCTAATAGGTTCTCTGTGTATGTGGGCTGTATGTATGCGTGCAGGTGACATTCATGTTTCGCGCTTCAAACACGAACAAGACCGACATCGCGTGCATCCGCACGGTCGACATGCGCCAAGGTAACGAGCGAATAGCTGAATGGCTTTCCAGTGGTGTTATACTCATCCTATGTACTATGTTACTTCTTATCCATCGGTACCTAAACAGGCATCAAAGTGCTGACAATGACACTGGACACGGGCGACGTGTTCCTCAAGCAGGTTGCGGTCGTGCATGTCAGTCTCGCAGACTTTCTCTACATGTACTCGGGCGAGGCGTCGGCCGCCGAGATCGCGGGCATGTGCATGTCTGGCCGCGTGTCCGTGCCCTGGAGCTCGTACAGCAAGCTCAAGGCGTTCGCTGAGTGCTTTGACTTTTCGACCGAGAAGTGGGAGACGTACTACGCGCGGCATGGAGCGTCGTCGTCGTCGCCGCCGCTGAGCGCTTCTATCCCGCAATGTTCGAAGGAGTGCTGCAAAAGCTCAAGCAAGGAAGACATCGACGCCAACTGGCTGCTCGTGTGTGACGCGACGACTACGAGCGTCCGTGCGGCGTCATTCACTGGGACGTCAACCGTAGCAGCAGGGAGCTCGACGGCTGCCGGTGGCTGCGCGAGCGAGTGGCAGGTCGTCTCGGACTGCAAGTGCCACACGCTGCCCAAGGAGAACCGCGAGGAGATGGAGCAGGTCTTTGGCGTGCAGCAGATCGACGACTGGCTCGCGAAACTCTGGAGTGGCCACATTAAGCGCTCGAACGATGCGATCCAGCAGAACGTGAAGAAGTCGTTCCACGACCTCAAGGAGATGACGGGCAAGCTCTTCGTGTCGCTCGAGGCGTGAGAAACCCGCGACTTCTGGTAATTGTATCTATGACTATAGGAAAGATCCTATAGTTGCAGTTGACTTGAGTGAGAGATACAAGAGTATGAAGACAAGACCAGAGCCATGACGCCAGTGTTCGTTTGTGGATTTTGTTTTGCAGGCATACATAATGCGCAGCTTTCTCGAGAGAGAGCTCATAAGCTCAACCACAACGACGTAATCGTTTTTATGATATAATACAAAACCCATGTTGTTGATGTGAATCCAAAGCGGAAGGAAGGACTTGAAGCTGCGATGGATGGGAACTTATGAGAAGACGTGTGAACTTGTCGGATCACGCCATGCGACATGGTCCGACACTGTCCGTCCATGTGAATGGAGCGAATCCTCTCTTCGGCTTGGAGCAATCACGCTTTCGCGTGATCAGGCACTTGCGCAGTCAGATTCGGGCATAAACACCTCGAGATACACATGGCTTCACCAGAAGTCACAGGAAGAGCTCTGGCCTATACAAACCTTCAATGGATGCATGTGATGAAGAAACTGATTTTGTCAACTGACAAGTTGATGTTGACGCCCATTGATATGTGACACATTCACACACGTCACATGTTTTCACACGTCACATGCTTGAACTTGACCAAAGAAAGATACTGGATGCAAGTCAAACTTCAGCCGTCTTCCTTCCTTCATCACTCTTCATTTTCCAATTTGCCACACACAACAGGCAAGCCCCAAAAGCTCACAGACCCAACCACCACCTCCACACAACCATGAGTCCGTTCTTCCACCCGCGCCGCAGCGAGTCCGCGCCAGAGCCAAGCCCGCGCGGCCTGAACAAGCTCTTCTCCAAGCTGCGCACCAAGCGCCGCCACTCGGACGCCTCGCGATCCTCGTCTTCTTCATATAGCGATGGGGATTCGGACGATGGCCTCGTGCGCATGCTGCGCCCGCGCGACACGACCGTGACGCCGATCAACAATGCAGACAGCGACACCATGTCGCTGAGTCCACGCTCGCGTCGCGCCGAGCAGCGCCGGAGCGGTGCGCGGGCATCCATGTGAACGAGTCGCAAGCCAAGCAGACTTAAATGGACGACGAGCCCAGCCAAGATCCACCGTGTGTTCGCGATAAGAAGCGAACGCGATCGTAATTTATGACCCTATTAGTAGTAATGTAACTCAAATGTATGTACTATATCTACTTTCTTTAGCTATTCGATCTGCTCGGGTCTCGACCCAAGTGCTTTACCACGGCTTCGCTCTGCTTATACACTCCATATCTGGCTTTCCGCGCCGGAGACCCAGACGGGCAGGTTGTCGCCCTTGACGCAGAGCGCGGCTGTGAGCACGAAGGTCGCTATAATCCCGAGATGAAGCCCAAGTGAATCAAACGTTCCTGGCCTCATAAATATTCGAGACCCAGCTCACGCTGACAGCCACACGCTCGTCGATGAAGGAAGGCGCGGGCGAGTCTGGGCCACTAGGACGGCGTCCGGATCGTCCGAGGCGCTCACTACGATGTTCGCGTCGGCAAACTCGACAGCAGTCCCAACGCGCTGGTCGAATTCCTGATCGGAAACTCAAGCCAGATCGACTCGAGTCGAATCGCCGAGGTTCTCAGTTGCGGCAAGCTCGTGTTCTCGTTGTCGGCGAGTCTTGAAAGCTTGGAGGCCGTGGTCGCGAAATTCGATTCAAAAACACTGCACCAGCGAAGAGCCCGGTTCTCACCGAAGGAAGCAAGTCAGTGTAAGGCCGGTTCTCTGTGTTCCCTGTGATCATAAATCTTTAGTCAATTTAACATTGGACTGGGCTGGTATCTGCTAACCAGGGCACCGCTTTTATCACCACAGCACAAGCCTGGTTAGTATCCGTTACGAACACGCCCGATCCGAGACAATGACGTCAGCCTGAGCACAACTACCATAATGCGACAAATTGCAAACACGACACGAGTCGAAGAGACAAGAAAAATCCAATTGAGATGCACTATTTGTTATTTATCACACAGCACCCATCATCATCATGATCAGCTACTGACTGGTTACTTAAGCGACGGTGATGATGACCTTGCCGACGACGCGGCCGCCCTTGACCTTGTTGATCGCTTCAATGAGGCCGTCGAACGGAAAGACGGTGTCGAGCACGTTCTTGACCTGCTCCTTCTCGACGAAGGCAGTGATCGCGCGCAGGTCCTCACCCGACGAGAGGCAGAAGAAGTAGAACTTCTGGGCGCCGATGGGCGACTCGACGGCGTTCTCGATCTGCGCGAGCGTCACGAAACGGCCGACGTCCTTCTTGAGGATCTTCTGGGCGGCGTCGTTCCACGCCTGAGGCTCAAAGCCGCAGTCGTAGATCACGTCCACCGAGTGCTCGGCGAGCACGTCGGCCCACTTGGCGCTCGTGTAATCAATCACCTGGTCCGCGCCGAGCGACTTGACGAGGTCCACGTTGCGGTGGCTCGTGGTCGCAATCACGTGCGCGCCAATGCCCTTCGCGAACTGGATCGCGAGCGTGCCCGTGGCCGACGAGCCGCCGAGGATGAGCACAGTCTCGCCTGCCTTGAGCTTGGCGTGGGTCACGAGCGCCTGGTAGCTCGTGAGGCCGGCGAGCGGGATGCCCGCGGCGTCCTGGAACGACAGGTTCTTTGGCTTTGGGGCCACGAACTGCGAGTCCACGGCGATGTACTCGGCGACGGCACCGAAATCGTCCGTAGGCGTGCGCGTGTACACGTCGTCACCGACCTTGAACGCGGTCACATTGGCGCCGACCTCGACGACCGTGCCGGCGGCATCAAAGCCCACGATGAACGGGACCTCCTCGGTCGGCGTGCGGCCGAACCAGAACGCGCCGTACTCGGCGAGCTTGTAGTCCACTGGGTTGAGCGCCGCGTTGACGACCTTGATGCGCACGTAGTCGGGCTTGAGCACCTTCTGCGTGGCGTCCACGAGCTTCCACTCCTCGGCGCACGGGCCGAACTTAGAGTACTGGTACTGCTTGAACGTGGTTGGAATCGAGGCGGCCATGGTGAATGGATTGAGAGATTGATCTGGAGGAGACTTGAGCGGTCGAAAGCAGATTGAGGAATGAATGAGCAAAACGAATGGGCGGATTGGTCGTTACAATTTTTGGCTCGCTTGAAGATTTCAAAACCGCTCGAGTAAACGGGGAGCTCTTCCGTCATCAGTCACCCACCGAGACAGTTCTCGAAACCTTTTCATGAGTAGATATTCGAAAGTCAGCTATATTTTTCTGCCAGCAAGTCTACCCTGTTTCTACAATAATACAGGTCGGACATTGTTTATCCGGAATTGTCCGGATAAGTGTCGAGGTCGGACGAGCTGCCTCTTATAATGCATTTGACACATGTCGCAAACCGTGTGACGTGTGAGATGACGCACCTTTTTGCTGTTTACCGATTGGGGTTCAAAGAGACATGGCTCGGATGTGGCTCGGCTCGGCTCGGAAGCTTGGATGTGCGGAGTTACTCGGCATGTTTGTTCTGGTGCCGAGACAAATCGAAAGATTTTATCCCAAATAAAATCTGATTTTGTACGGAGTGCTGTTTCTCAACGTTAAATCCTGATTGTCTCTTCCGACCTGAGACTCTGAGCTCGAGTTTCTCAAAGCATCTTGTGGGTTAAATCCTTGCTTGCGGCTTCGCTCATCAGCGCAGACACCTTGTCCAATTACGACTTTGAAACCTTGCTTTAACACGCATTACAGGTTTAAGCTCCCGCTTTGTTTTCTGTAGCAAATTGGTTCGTGTTGCAAACTTGTCTCTGGAATCGGCACCTCCAGTATAATAGTATCTGCACTTCAGCTCATGCGACTCGAATTCACGGTCTTGACATCACCCACGTGGGTGTCCACGACTTCGGACTCACTCCTCTCAGCGTTGGCTGAGGGCTCCAAAAATGGCAGCAAGTGCTAAGTCAGTGTCTCCAATTAGGTGTGGTGCTGCGTGGCCTAGTCGAATACTAACAAGTACTTCTCTGTCCCATCATAGTATCAACATTTCTCTTTTTTGATCATAACATTTCAGCACGTTGAAATATTTGAATGCAAAAAACAGGCGCGAAAAGCCCTCAAATCAACTGATTCAGCGTATTTTTTTCAGCACTGAAC